>JAVSBS010026186.1:4186-31388 GCA_033124195.1 Coracias cyanogaster | reverse complement strand
CATCCACATAGCCCTTTTTTGGACTCTCAGGTCCCTGTCGCCCTTGAACTGGGAAGCCCAGAATGAGACACAATGTTCCAGATGTGGCCTTACTAGGGTAGAGTAGAAGGGAAAGAAAGCTATGCTGGCCGTGGATTACGGATCAGTGCATCTGAAGAAACTTTGCCAGGGTAACCTAAGGAAGCCAGGAGGTGAGGGATGTCTACAGAGGGAGGCCGCTGGCAGGAGCCACTGTGCAGCTGAGAGCCACCTAGGTGCAGTCCTAAGCAGACTGCAGCCAGCCCTGCTCCATGTAGACAGGCATCTGAGCCCTGTAGGTACCACACGATGCTCTCAGGAGCATGGACTGGCACAGGGCAGTGAACAGCAGCTTCCTGAGGCAGTGCAGAGAAGACCCAGGCTGCAGATGAGAGCTGGCCCTGTTGCAGTTCCTAAAGCCCAGTTTCATTAACAATGAGGCATGAAAGATGGGAGTGGGCCTGGCCATGGATTTCTGGCAGCCCCACCCCAAAGATGAAGGGCAGCTTCACTCATATGATGCTGCACGTGAAAGAGCGTGCTGAGAGGGGTCTGAGGTGATGTGTTACTTGTGTGGATGTTACAGCAATAATTTTCCACTAGTTCCCACAGCAGGAAGGGGCAAGGTGCCCAGACCTGGGAGAAAGGAGTATAAACACCCTGAGGTCAGCTCCTCTGAGCCCCTGAACACCTCGTTTGCATTTTCTATTTGCATAAGGTACCTTCTGGCACTGAAGAGGGGTTCAAGCGGAGCTGGGGAGGCTTGTTCTCTGTAGGATGCTCTGCTTTTTGGAGCTCTGTGCTATCTGCTCCTGGCAGGGCTTTCAAAGGAAACACCTCAAACCCACGTACAAGGCGGTGAGGATGCTGTGAGCACATTGTGTCTCTATATTCCTGATTATTTCTCTGTGTTCTTGATTATTTCCCTGGGACTCCTGTCCTCGGTGCGAGGGTGCTTCTCAGGCAGAGGCAAGGACAGTGCCTCTGAGGGAGCTGGAGATAAGAGTACACATGAGAATGAGCTGGACCTACTGTTTTCTCCATGGAAACATGATTGGCACTCAGCTGTTAGGCCCGGTAAATCCAATTATGGCTGTAGATAGAAATGCGTTTAAAAAAAACCCCAAACCAACCAAGCTGGTGTAAATGAAGATATAACCATGTGCTTTAGAATTATTTGGGCCCTTTCTTTGTTTTTTACATTCCCAACTACATATCATAGCCCTTGTGGGGTGTGTGTGTTGAGTGATGTTTCTCATGGTGCTGCCATGGTCCACCACCCCTACCCTGTGGTGGCAAACACTGGCTGGCCCTAGCACTGATCTTTCCTCAGGCAGTCAAGTTATGGGGCTGGACAGGCAGCCAACGCAGAACATCTAAAGAGTGAATTATTTCTAGAAAGTCACTTTCCATGTAATGGGCCTGAGCTCCTGGAGATGGCAACTGGGAGACAATAGCCTTCCTTCCAGCCACTTCTGCCCCAATAGCCCTCCAGTGGCTTGTGAGAAAGCTCTTTTAAATACATATTTGTGTTCTTTGCAATTCAGGAGACCCTTTTAAAAGATGCTTGAACTACACAAAGAAATGCTGTGGGGTGGCAAAGCTACAACATGATTTTGAAAACCCTGGTTACAGATGGATGTCTGGCCTGAATAGACACCATGAGCTTTCTCCCTGTGTTTTTGTAATTCCCCGTGCCCATAGGTGATGTATTCTCCGTTGGGATGGGAGCAAAAATAATTTCTTGCAGCTAAAAAGCTGTAACTGAAATCTGAACACAGCACTTTTCAAAAACAAACCCAGGCAAATTAAGATCAAAAGTTCTCCCAACCTCAGCCCCACCCTTGATGCAGCGTTTTAGCCCACCCAAGCCTCCTCCACGCAGCCCTGGGTAACATTGCCAGCACCTCCTGCTCCCCAGACCACTATGCCAGGCCGAGGAAAAGCCCTTCATGCCGTCTTTTCTCATTTGCAGGTCATGGGGAGAAATCTGCCAGCAAAGCCACAGACTTCAAAACCATGTTTTTTTTCTGTCCATGGAAGGAATTAATTGCTTTAACTGCACGTTGTGGCATGTACAATTTGGTATCTTTTTAATTGGCATCTCATCTGTGCTTTCTGCATTCCTTTGTGACTGGTTTGAAGTCTATTTTGCTCGTTTAGTCCCTGGGTGGCAAACTTGTGGAGAAGTCAGGAGACATGGATGGCTTTTCCAACGCTGCTACTGACTTTGCTTGACTGGCTTTCTGATGCTTTTCCAAAATATGATTCAGTTCCCCCATTTGTAAAATGGAGGTTGATGCTTAATCCCCTTTTAAAACTGCTCAGAGCTTCGGGTAGGAACCAGCCAGTGGGCTCCAAGTTGAGTGGATTTCTATTTTTCAAATCCGTGACAGTTTTCTCTTAATTCTGTGCTTTGAAATATAGAGAAGTATGGAAACGTTCAACTTTTTCTGGGGAGTGGTGTTTTTTTAAAGCTCTATAATTTTGGTATGGTGGAAAACGTACAAATAAATTATTCCCACAACATTTTAGCTGTGCACTGGACCAAATCTTGAAGGAAGCAATATTGCTGTTGGTTATCATTGTTGGGCTTCGGCATTTCTCTGTAGTGGAAACGAAGTATCAGGGTTAGACGTAGGGTCTCATCCCAGCCCTCTGTGCTTTCTCATCTCAGTTATTCCTGACTGAAAGCAATAAAATGCCTCTCATCTGAAAGGATACACTTCAGGCTCTTTGGGGAGGAAAAACCACCCCATGGTGAGAGGCAGCTCCCGCTGCAGAGGAGCACACTGGCGCAGGCAGGCAGTCACGCTTCTGCACATCAAAGCAGCTTTTCCACGTGGCTTCTATCCCCCAAAATCAAACCCAACTGACCGCTCTGGAGAAGTCATCTTCACAGTGGCAGGGAGGTCCAGGTGTCATTCCATGGATTCAGGGAGAGGTGCATCACTGCCCGAATCACCAATGCCCTTTGCAGACCCTGGGCAGATGGAGCTCCATCCAGATTGCAGCTGGAGCAACCCGCAGCCTCAAGAAGCAGGGTGTTCATTCCCAGGACCATCACTGTCCTGCCCCAGCGTTGGGTCCAGGCTGGAAGGAGACACCCTGGCACATGGCCACAGGAGGTTCTCTGATTACGCAGGTGGCCCCACGCAGGTAGTTTTGCTTAATGGTATTAAACAGAGGGTGATAATGTTACCTCAGGGATCAAGTGGTGAGCTTTGTATGGCATGACCTGCAGCAGCGGTGGGATCCTTTCACGCTATGGAGAGGCCTGAGATGTCATGAGGACCCAACGGATAGGGGACAGATTTACAGGAGAAGGAGGGTAATGCCCTGGAATGGCTGGACTGCTCGCAATAAACCCCACCTATTCCCAGGTGTGCAACCCCTCTGTTTCAGCCTAAGGGCTTAATTTCATTTTGCAATATTTTAACTATTATTTTGGGGCCACCTCTGAATGTGCCAAAGTTGTTCATCCCGTTCCATCTCCTCTTGCCTAGACCCATCATCAGCCCAGGGCCATCTACAAACGTGCCAAAGCTGTTCATCCCCCTCCATCTCCTCTTGCCACTGCTTTCCACTGCTGGCACCACTGGAAATGAGCTCCACAGTTAAAAACAACCCGTTCAGAGGTGGCTGTGTGTGTCAGGGGCAGGGGGAAACCAAATATCAAATAACAAATCAGCAAGGCAGGACCAAGATCTGTTTGCTAACACAGGGGAGGAGGGGAGAAGGACAATATGCCCAGCAGTTGCTGGCTCAGCTATCGTAACAGTGGTGGCTTGTCCTGTGCCCTTCCCAAAAGGTTGGCCCCCACCAGGGTGGGAGCTGCAGCTGCCTGCCGTCCCCTCGCCAGGGCAGCTGGGCTTTGGGCAGTGCACGCTACATCCAGCTATAGAAAGAAATGCTATAAGGGGAAAGTCATAGTATAGAAGTACCTATATATGTATAAAAGTAGATCTAGAAGTGCTTCTCATCTCCATTGTCAGTCCAGCAAATGGCGATTTCAGCCACATGAAACCACTCAATAAGCTGCTCCCTTAACTTCTGGGAAGGCAGCACAAATTTGAGGCGGGTTTCTGTCGGAAGGGAGGGCTGATGAACTTTTGATGAACCAGGGCTGGAAGCAGACAGCCGCTCCTATTGAATCAGCGTCGTGTAAAGCTGGCCTCATTAATGAATGTCAAAGACCCCGCCTGAATCAGAGGTTTCAGGCCTCTGCTTTTTCTCTTTTAATTGCATTTTCCAGAGTTCACAGGCCAGAGTAAGCGGGGAAATTTGTGATGGGTCAGAAATGGTTGTGGTTTGGAAAGAATTTCAGGCATCCTTCATGTGACCTCCTCCTCGCACACAATTGTTGCTTTTAAAAGGAGCATCGATAATGGGGGACCAGGGGATCTGCCTTGCAGAAATCTTGCCCTCAGCCCTGCCATTTGCAAATCCCTTCTCTGATCTGCAGGCCGGGAGTGGTCAGTGCTGCCTGGAGAAGACATCCAAGGGTAGAGGGCCAGCAGCTGGGCACCCCTCATCCCGCTTTTCCACTGGAGCAGAGGAGCCAGAGCCTACAGCAGCAATGAGGCATTTTACGGTAGCAGCTTCAGAATTAGTCAGCCCCAGCTCCTGTGCCATTGGTGGGGTTTGGAGTTAATCTGGAGCCCAGTCAAGGCTTGCAAGGCCCCGGGAATGGATGGGCTCACTCCCTTAGCAGCCTGTTTGAAGACAAGGGAGGAAAACCCCCTGCGCTCTCTTGCTGACTCAGCTGGCCTGGGCAGCTGTCCTAGTTAATCTTAAATAAGCCAATTAAGGCTGCACTTTAGGAATGTCTCTCAGCTGAAGGTTTGCCTGAATAAAGGCTGCAAGGCTTAGCTAATAGTGCCTCAAATCCCAGCAGAATATTCTTTATTTAGAGGGTCAGTTGTGCCTCCTCAGCTCTACCCATGCTGTGGGCAGGACTCAAACTACCAGGGAGCAAGTGGCAGCCACGAGTTGCCCAAGAGCCCGTGGGTCTGGAGCATGGCAGTGATGGGAGCAGCTCAGGTCTGTCAGCCGCTAGATAAATGGTGATCTAGCTCCTGTGCCTCAGTTTCCCCACCTGCAAAACCGGTGCTGCTCTTGAAAGGTGTGGGATGTCCCAGAGTGTCCTGTGATGAATGTGTGGTAGTTGCAGCACCAGCTTAAATCAAGTGGAAGCCTTTTGGGTGGGACACAAGATGTTTTACCACCATGTGTGGAGACTCAAAGAGCTGGGCTTTTGAGCACCCCTCGGCAGCCTCCTGATTTCTCTGTGAAGTGTTTTTAATTTTCCCGATGAAAAGGCGAAGCAAAGTGTCCTCAGCTCCAGCTGCCTGCCCTGTGCTTCCTGACATGAACATGGGAGGAAGTTTAATCCAGGATGAACAGGCAACTATTATCCCTGCAAAATTCCCAAACAAATTGATTTCCTCGAGCCCAAGACCTGATGCCAGGGCTGGCTGCAGCTCACCTCTACCTGTGGTTCCCAGGCTGCAAAAACCTGCTCTAATTAGATCTGAGAGGCAAGATGATATGTAGGGGCCCAGATCCCTACTTAGGTGTTGTGCTGCAAAATAGGAGGGTGTTTGCAAGAGAGAGATATGGGGATTTTTTTCCCCCTTCTCTCTCTTCTTTTAATTACTTTAATTGTGAGACGAAAAGCTCCCTTCAAAGAATACCTTCTTGTGAATTTATAGTCCTCCAACATAGCATTTTATGATCTCAACAAGAAGCTCATAAAAACAAATGTTTTGAGAGGGGTAGGGAAAAAAAAAAGGTGTAAAAGAGGCACTGGCAAGTCTCAACTGAAAACATGGAGTGAGGTTTTCTAAGGTAAGCATTCCCATAGAAAGAAGCTGGACTGGCTTGGGAGGAGAGGATGCTATTATGGGATATCTGTATTCAGGCTCTTCTCCACATAGGTGGGTCAGGAGGCTTGGTAGTGAGATGCTCTCAGCACAGCGGCATCCTGCAAAGGGCTGGGGGGGAGTTGGGGAGACAATGGGCTTTGCTTCACCTGCTGGCAAAATCCTAGTCCTAGGAGGAGTTTCAAGGTCTGTGAGGGGATCACCTGGTTAGGAGAGGGAGCAGCTCCTTTGGAGAAGGTGTGGGTCTAGGGGCTGTGAGTGTTTGTGTTGTGGCAGGGAGGGGAGTCATGTGTGAAAAGCTCAGCACTTGACATTTCTGCAGGTGTTCAGGCAAATGGATTTGGTTTCTGAAGCCTTTCCAGCTCCAGAAGGGCAAAGGGAGGTTTGTGCCCAGCAGAAGGCCATCTCCTGGACAGAGACAGGCTCTCCACTATCTATGCATGGCAGAGATGTCACTACTTAAAGACGCTGAAGGCTAGGAGTGGCAGGGCAGTACACACTAAAAAACATGAAAGTGCTTAAGACCTGGTATTCTGCAGTTCCAATTTCCATGTGAGGGAGGGAAGTTATTTTTTATTTATTTATTTTCTTTTTCTTTTTGCCCTCATCCTTTTCAAAGACAACACTGTATTTAAGGAGAGGTTTTTACATGTTCTGGGTCAGCAGCTTCTGAGCACCTTCCCTTTCTGTGCTGCTGGAAAGGAGCAGGCTTCACTCTGCAAGATACATGCAGAAGAGTATCTTGCTGGAACAGGCTGCCCAGGGAAGTGGTGGAGTCGCCATCCCTGAAGGTGTTAAAAAAAACTGTGTAGACATGGCTTTTCAGGACCTGGTTTAGTGGTCATGGTAGTGTTGGGTTGATGGTTGGACTTGGTGATCTTGGAGGTCTTTTCCAACCCTAATGATTCTATGATACTTCTTGGCCGGTCTGGTCTTCTGAGTGCACCCTGGCCACGTGGCTCTGCTGCCTACACTCCAGGGAATCTGAGCACCAAAGCTCTGGATTTCTACCATCTAGATAAAATCAGGTCTCCTTTCAGGCACATTAAAGCCAGCAAGGAGCATAGGTTAGATCCTCTGCCTTTTATGCTAGCATGGCTGATTTTCCTGTGTTTAGTCTGCCATGTTTCTGTGCTGGATTAGAGTGCCATGGTGTCTCCATGAAAGTAGATAAGCTGTAACCAAACCACCTCCCAGGTCCATCTGTGCCCTTCCAGATTCTGCCTCCCTTTACAGCTTCTGGGCTATTCCCACCATTTTGGTGGCCTTTTCAAATTGCAAACCTCAGCACTCGGCACAATACATATAGGCTCGGTAAAATCAAGCTCTGCTTTTCCTTCTTACTCTCCATCACCAACACATTAGGAGCTTATTTACCCCTTTTGCTACAGGGTTTTACTGGGGGCTTGGAGTTGCTTGCTTGCTCTAAGGAGAGTTTAAAGTGTGTCCCACTCAGAGCTGGCAGCAGGGAGAGGTGCCTGGCAAGCCATGGCAGCAGCATGCTGCTCTCCAAAGCTGCTCTTTAAGGACATGCAAGGATGTTGTCCCTAAAGGGACATTAAGGACTCACTGCCGACATAACAGTATATCTTTCTCTTGCTTTTTCTTTCTTTTTTTTTTTTAATTTAACTCATAAGCAGTTTAAAGATGTGTAAGAGTGGCTCTTTCACAATTTGCACTTTGCAAACGGGGAAAGTGTAATACTTGCCCTACCCTTGCTGAAATTTGCTTGGTTTTTCCAAAACAAGAAATTTCCCTCCTGGCCAAGGTCCAGAATGGAAAATTTAAGAAGAGTAAATATGTGTGCGGGGGTTTGGTTTTAATTTTGCGTTTGTTTTTGGAAGTTGCAGAGGGTGGCTGCCCTTTCCCCCTGACTCCTTGCGGTGCTGTGATGGGATGTCCCCATTTTGGGAAGCACAAGCTGATGGGATTCTCCTTGATTTCACCCACCCCTGACTCAGGGGCTGTGGCAGAAATCTGGGGGGGTGATAGCCTGTGTAATGCAGGCTGTGCATACAGTGGGACAGGTGAGCTTGGGAGCAGCAGGGAAGCTGGGCAAGGCTATGGCATTTGCATGTGTCTGTGTAGATGTGCACACCTACAGAGCCACTAAGATGAGTGCTCTTCCCTGCACCGCACCCATGTACACATAGGAAGAAAGAAACATGCCTTTATAGGCTTCATCTGCTCTCTTATCCATGCATGTCCCTCAGATATATTAATTACTGAGCGTAAGCTGTTGGGAAACGACTGCACAAGTCCACCCATTTGGTGGTAGACTCATTTCCCACACATCCTTCCACCCCTGCATTTTAGAAAGGAAAGGGATTTATTATAAAGCAGCGCTGTGGAAAAAGCTTCCTTAGAGAAACACGCTAGAGGATCTGGGAAATGCTTGAGTAATGGAGCTTTTTGTGGGCTAATAGAATAAAACTGCTCCACAAAAATATTATCGTTGGGAACATGAGCTGAAAAGGAGATGATTCATGTGAAATACGGGATATGCCTGTGTTTCATATGAATCAGTGCTATGCAAAGTGGGAGAGGCCTGGGGCAAAATGAACACCTGAGACCTGCCCCTAAGCATGGAAAAGATAAACCACCTTTATTAAAGACCTCGGCAGGAGGTAATATGGTGGGTGAGTTAGACTTGGGAAAACCACAGGAAGGAGAGTCCCCAGGGCTGATGAGAAAGCCGTGTTAGAAGCCTGGATGATTGCTGATAGACTTATGATTAAGGACAAGCAGAATTTCCTGTGATACTCCATGCAAGCCGAAACAAATATCTTCACCTCCCAGCACCTATACTACCTCATCTAGGAACATGAGAAATGAAACTACTGCTGAAAAGGAGCTCTGTGGGCTAAATCTGCAGTTTACTGGGAGCTTCAGAGGAGACAAGTGGAAGAGATTGGGGAAGGGGGAATCTGAGGCCCAGTAATCTTTTTTTTCTCTCTTCCTTAAGGAGAAAATATTCCCATCCACTATTTAATGTTTCACAGGCAGCAGAACTTGTGCTCATAACTCACTAAGGTCTTTTGAAACCTACTGCTAATTTCTTCCCTGATGTTGCCACTGGCTGAGGTGATGGAGGAGAAGCAGGATGTTGGCTTTTGTGACATCTTTGCTTGCTTTCTGCCTTGCCAGAGACCTCGTGGTAGCACTGAGGTTACCCAGTGGTGCATGCAAGCCGTGGGCCCAAGGGGATGTATGGGGCCAAAAAGCTGCTGCGTTTCCTCTTGTTGTACCCTTGAACATGCGCCTGTATGTCATGGCTGGGCTGTTCCTGCCTCTGACAGTCCCCTGAGGTACCGTATTGCTGTGTGAAGACTGGGACTTTCTGTCACACACTATATTTAGGCTGTGGATTTGCATTGTTAACTTGTAGGTCCGAATGAGCAGGCAGTTTACTTGTCACACCAAGCACTTGCCTCTCATGTGCTGTGGAAGTCTTTCAGTATCTTCTTGTTGTGTGGTCAAAGATGCTGCAGTAGAAGAGAGAAAATAAATATCTAGGTAAAAACCTGTTTGACCTCTAAATAGAAGAGAGATATTTTTTATGTTTTGAAAAAGAAAGGAAAAAAACCCTAAACATTCTTTATCACAGGTAAGGCTTGGACATCCACATGTCCAAACCCTTTAGCAGGTTATAGGTAACTTCTATGCCTATAACCCACTTGGAGGTCTCTGTGGTGCCTCACTTCCTGGAGGTAGCACGAAGCAATGTCACCAGGCAGGACTGGGGATGTCAGATGCTTGGGGGGTTCCCTGACTGCCATGACTACCCCTTCTCTGCATAGTCATGGCTTGAACTGCTAAAACTCTTGCTAAAACAAAATGGTCTGAGTGACAAAATGGAAAAACTGGTCACCTGTGATTCACAGATAGATCCTAAAAATATATGGCTATTGTTCCTTTCCCTATGACCCAGCTGGGATGAGTTGTTTTATAGAGGAAGCAAGAAGATAAACAAACAATTCCAGAATGCAATGGTGAAGGCTGCAGTCCAATTTTTTTCAGCTGCCTGAATTCCACTCCTAGATCCTCCTTTGCCATCAGGCTCCCCCTCTCCAGCTCTCTCTAAGCAGGAAAGCTGGGAAAGGTGGATGAGGATGTCCCTGCTGAATGCCAGGCTGGACTACTGTATGTAGGGACACGCTGGAATACTTGTGCCATGGGTCATGAGAGCTGGGGAAATGATGCATTGTGATGCTGACATGGCCTCAGGAGTGGGAAGCTGCTGTGGGTAGGAAGTTCCATTGGTGGGTGTCATTGATCTGGATGTGGTCCTTCTGCAGCACTTGGAAGTCCACCAGTCCCACTGGCAATGTCTGATGAGACATTTGTGTGAAATGATCTTGCTAACTCAGTCTGGCTCTACGGCTCCCATTTTCTGTGCTAATGGTGATACTCCTGCCTGACTCAAGCTGTGCCACCCATTTGTTCCCACCTCCCAGCATGGCTGTCACCCTGCTCAGCAGTTTAACCCTGTCACATCTAGCTTGGTCTTTCTGAGTGTAGAGAGGAAGCATAGCGCTGATTAAGCTGAAAAACCAATGCGAAACAAAGCATATTGCAGGCGGTATGAACTTGTGGATACAAATCTTTGCTTGGGAGGACACTTCTTTTAGCAGCAGGTTGATCTGTAACAGCTCATTTCAGGTTTGGTGGTCGAGTTTTTTGTACTATCTTTGACCTACTGGTTCCATTCAGAAAGGATGCTGGTCCCTTATGTAATTGCACGTGCCTGCATTGGTACACATTTACTAAATCACAGTGAGTGATTTTGCTCAGAGCCTCACATGGCCTTGATTTGCCCCCCCTGACATTACACAAAATAAGAAAAATATGGCATGCAGCAGCACTAGTTCTCAGTAATAAGCTCTGCAGCTGGCGTGAATCAACCCAGCTCCTTGGGGTTCTGTGGAATTACACCCTTACACAGCAGAAATGGTCCAACCCCTGACATATGAAGGGTTTCTCAAAAACCTGTCTTGGTCTCAGATCCTTCACAAGGACCTGGCCAGCAATATTTAATTTTGCAAGCACTGCACCCAGCCGCTGCTTTGCTTTTCTTGCAAGCTGGCCATCCGTAGCAGAGCAGGAACAACACATCTGTCTCAGGGCCACCCCAGGGCCACTTGGCTCTATTTAATTAGGCTGTCTAAGCAGCTTTGATCTCAGTGTATTCTCTCCAACAGTCACAAGCCAGCTGGAGAGATAAAGCCAGTGTGATTGTCTTGTCTTTTCAGGGTGATGGGGAGAAAGGTCAGTGCAATAACCTCAGACCTAAGTACCCTCTCTGCTTCAGGCACATCTGAGTTTGGTCAGGGGTTTCCTGATGTGTGACACCTCTCAGTTAGAGCACCCCAAACCCTGTGAGTTTCCCAGCCAGAGCCCGGCTCTGCCGCTGAAGAAGCTGCCCTTAAGCTTAGTTTAAACCAGTGGATTTAGGATGCAGGCTGCCCAGGGAGGTGCCCACATAGCCCATTATGTTTGGAGAGGAGAACCCAGGATTTGGCAGATTTGCCCTTAGCCCTTAATAAGCCTAAAGAAAACCCACACGTATCCTCACAAAGTATAGATGTTTTTGAGTCTGGAACATTGTTTTCATTTTGTAATGTGAAAAAGAACATGCTATTTTGAATTATTTTTAATAACAAGGTTTGCTGCTTCAGTAGAATCGCAGTCTACATACTAGGTCAGGCTGGGCTGCGGGGCAGGAGGTGTCTGTCCCCTCCAGCACAGCTTCAGCCTTCATCACACAGCACTCCTTGCTGATTTGGTAATCTCCAACGTATTTCAGCTCTTCCTAAAGACTGACATGTGACACCTTTCTAATGGCATCTGGAGTGCTATCACCTTCCCCACAGCTTCAGACGCCTGCAGGGGTTTGTGCTGTCACCCGATCGCTGGCTGGATTGGTGAGATGAGCCCCAGGTGTGCTGCTAGCTTGAGGCTAGTGTAGGGAGGGAAAACTATGGGGGCTGGGAATGTTCTTCACGGTCCCTGTTTGAGGACCTCAGTCAGTCCTCGGGTCCTCAGGACCTCCTGCCCTGATTGACACCTGCCAGGGTTGTAAGTGCAAGGTGGGCTTGGAGAGCAGGTCATGGGATGGGGAAAGGTAGGGGGAGAAGCCATCGTCCTGACATGGTGCCTGGGTGTCTCTGGCAGTGTGGGCACCTCAGGGAAGGAGTCTAATGGGTCTGTGTCCCTTCAACTCACAGGGAACAAAGGTCCTTTTCCATCAAGCTCCATCAGATGGATTTGATGTGAAACTGAGACAGAGCTCTTCACCAAAATGTAGGACAAGTGGCCACCCTTGCTCAGCATTTGATCCTGTCTCTGGCTCCCTGCTCCTTTCACTGAGCACCTGGAAATGGCTGACTAATGAAGATGTGCAGATGGTCATTAACTTCTGCATTATGCAGCACGTGGCTAAAAATAGCCAAGGTTGCAGGTCCAGGCCTGGCTCTGCTGGGAGAGATTTGCAGGGCAGAGTCAAGAAGCAATTTGTCCTCTAGTGTCACGGCAACAGATCTCAAAATGTGAGTGGCAGGACAGCAGTGGTGTGCTCATGCTCCACTGGTGTCCGGGATGACCTTGGAGAAGTGGGCAGCAGCAAGGTGGACCACCGTTCCCACTGGCTGCTTGCAAGTGTCCTTCCTACAGCCCCCTTTCCCTATGGCAAAGATAACAATCTAGGAAGTTCCAGTAAAGGTGATATGAGAAAAATTACAGCAGTGTGCAAGCTGTATTTCTGTTTTGTAGCTGTATCATCAGAAGTGCCTGTACTGTTCCTTTTTGGGGGAGATTTTTCTGTTCTGTTCATTTTTAGGTTAGCAATATGCTGCCTGCTAGATGTGGTGCTCCAGGTTCTTGCTGGAGAGCTGGAGGACAGTTCAAGTAGACTCAAGTTTCACTTGGAGATGGAGCTCACTCAAAGTTTTATAAATGCTGTCCAAATGAAGGAGAGCAAAGGTCGACCCTGAGCTCCTTGATTATGGCTGTCTTAGCACGTTGTAGCCCTGCTATTTGTCACCTTGTCACACCGCCTCTGCAGACTGATAGGTAAAACGTAACTGTTTAATAGGAGGGAAAAAGAGATGGGAACTGAACTGAGATAAACAATTCAGGTACTTTTGTAAATATTTTTTCTGCAAAGGATCAAGGTGTAGGAGGTTAATATCGTCCTTGGCTCCAAATTACCTTAAAAAAAAAAATCAACTTTTGCTTGCAAAAAGTTGTTGGATGCATCTTTGTTTTCCATTTTGTTCTCACCTGAGGGAACAGGTTGAATATCGTGGACCTTGTTTTTATGTGTGACATGACCTATCTCAATTTTCAGAGGATGTTTGTGATTTTTTTTCAGGAGCTTGAGGTTTTTCATGACCTCAGCTCCAAATATATTAGATGGCCTGGTCTGAAATGGGCCCAGCATCAGGGTATCTCAAGCCCCTTTGAAACCTCACTGTGGGTACCTAACACCAGACCACCCAAATTGCCAGCTCTGCAAAAGCACCTTCATGCTGGCACTGGGGTGACTTATGGATATGGGCTTTTACTGAGATGGCCATGAGTGTGTCATCTGAGTAGGGGAAGTGGTGTAGGAAAATTGAAATGGGAAGGGGTACAGGCCCAAATGTTTGGGTACAGGAGAGGAACCAAAGCTTGCAGAAGTCTCTGTCTCCACGTGCGCTTGTACTCAGCGCTGCGATTCCTCCTGTGCAGTGAGGTGCTCTTCTCCATGGAGCTGGGTCCAAGTCATAGGTTGAAAACAGCGACCTTTGAGTCTGGTGAGCTTGGTTCAGTTGAATGAAAAGACAGAAACCATTTAGAAAAAATATAATCCAGATTTGGGTTTAAATTTTATGTACAAATTCTCAAATTTTATAAGTTTGGGTATGCTGATCTTTCTTTTAGGCAGGCCCATTTGTCAGTAAGGCTGAAGAAAAGTCCCTGCTTTATTCTGCCAGCCTCTTCTATGGGAAAGTCAAACAAATGTGGTGTAGAGAGACAGCCCTGTCTCTGGTGGAGTAGTAACCTCCCTTTTCTCAGAATGCGCTCTTAGGCAGGTGCCCCACTTCCCTATTTGGGGCTGAGCAGGCAGGATGGAAGGGGAAGTGCAATAAAAGCAATCAAATCAAACATAGTCATGAAGTATAGTCACCAGCATTGCTTCTGGGACTGGGCATCCCCAAACTCTCATCTTGATGCCAGAGCAGGTTTAACAACATATGTTAAATGATGAGTTGCTTGAAATGAAAAGCCTCTGTCCCTGCTGCAATGAGCATTGCAAGGCAAGACATGATGCAATGATCAGACATATGAAGGCTTCAGATGGGTCTTCAGCAGCTCTGACCCTTAAGCTGCTGTGTGAGAGTATTTCTGCATACAGCCCTTGAGAAAAATGGTTGTGGATGTATAGTTCCCCTCAGCTAGAGCATGTCATACTTGTTTTGTCCTGGGAAATGCTGGCATCCCTCAGCCCATGACCAAAGGCAGCAGACTGGTCCGGTGTTGCATCTTTGCCTGCGTATTTGGCTGACTGAAGCATGGATCAGAGCTGGTGTAACCTTGGAGCAGCAGCGCAGTATCTCCCTGTGCTTTCTCAGTTGTGTTTTCCACTGCTGGATGGCCTCTAACAAAGCAGAGCTTATTCCCACAAAATCCAGATTTTTCCCTGTGATACCTGCCTCTTCCCTTTGATAACAGGGGCCTGTTGAGATAGGAACCATGTGTGAAATCACGCCCAGGGCCCTGGACAGGGCAGGCAAGGAGCTGTGTTGCCCTAACAGGAACTCCCAGGAAGGGTGACAGAGAAGGTGAGTGCCTGTGGGAGTCTCCAGGCACCAACAGCCCAGCCCACCTTCACAGGGTCATCCATCACAGCAGCCACAATGTGCAAGTATTTGCCAGCACAGCTTTGGCTGCTCAAAAAGCTAGTGGTGGCTGCAAGTTGAGTCATGACCTTCTGTCTCTCCCTCCACAGAGGTTCTGTGACTACCCACACTTCACCCATGGGTGCTCCTTGACCAAGACAGTACACTTGAAGACCACCTCCATGCTATCCTCTTCACCCCTAGTTGGCCCTGCACAGACACCCTCCCTGGTCAGAGAGCCATGGGGCTGATTTCCAGCTCCAAGGCCAGTGATGGAGCTGGAATGCTTTTCACTCATCCCATGAAGACATGCTCCTTAGGATGTGCTGCTCTAAACCTGCCATTCTTTGCACAGCATTGCTGTAGATACCTCCACTACTCTAAAAACACAAGACTATTACTAGGGTGAAAACATCCACCATCCAGTTCCCCGGAGCAAGCACTATTTCCAGATGGGTTTGGAGCTGTGACTGTCCCACAGAGGAAGCACACAGAGCCCCAGCACCACTGACTGCAGCACTCGGTGCCATGCCCGGCGCTGGCAGGAGCAAGGCGGCCGCTGTGGCAGCTATTAGAAGCTATCATCAGTCTTCAACCAGGATGGCTGTGAGACAAGGAAGTGATTAGGAAATGGGAACGTGAGTGATAGGTCATCTATCAAATGGACTTATTAACCTAAATGTGTCAAAGAAATTTCCACTGAAAGGAGGATTTTTTTTTTTTTTTTAATTTGGGCTGATTTAAAAATGGAGAAAGAGACTAAGCTGTAATTTTTTTTTTTTTATGTAAGCATCATTGCTTATCAAAGCCTCAGAAACCACATGTTTATTTGTTCGCCTGCCTCCAACTTGAAAACAGCTAGCAGCAAGGAAGGGCAGGCTGGGACTGCAGGGAGAACAAGGTGAAGAAAGTCTAACTTTTCACAGCAACTTTCATTCTAGGGATCACTAGGTGCTTTCTAGGAGACCAACACCACTGCAGCACTCTCCATCTGCCTCTTGCTTTCTCTGCCTACGTGGTCTCTTGCAGGCAGATGCATTTGCACTGCCTGCGCCCCGAGCTGGGAGGACACAAGCCAGCTCAGACTGAAAGCCACGTAGCCATGGTTAGCTTGGTTCCCATCCAGCTGGCTTGGCGTACCAAAAGAGCATGCATGTGTCTGTCAGCAAGGGCTGCTGATAAAGCCTTGTTGCCTTTCGGTGGTGCAGAGAGATGATATGAGACATACAGCTCTGCTAGGAAAACGCATTCAGCTCTGGGAGTAGCTTCAATAGACAAGCACTGGTTAATCTTGCAGTCCTGCTAAGGTAAGATGTTGCTGCCCACCCTGCTCGAGATGACCATCTACAGCAGATGACGCAGCTGAGTGCAGTCTGTGCGTACAATGCCATTGCAGTGTGACTCAGTAGACTGATGTTAGGCTTAAAGCAGGAGGAGGTTGCCTGTATGAGGAGGACATGATGGAGAGCAGCGGCTGAGGTCTGTGCGCACATACATTTTTCCAGCTGCACTTCTGCTTGCTAAAGAAATTACTGTGTCTGGTTCCTCATCGCTGACCTCCCCTGAATATTTTGATTCCTTTAGATCTGCTTATGGTGTGGCTGTCTGCAAAAGATCCGATGCAATTTGAAACGTATTAGTGTAAATAGCCACACACTTGTTTTTTTGTGAGCAAGACATCTTTTGAGAGAAGTGGCTTAGGCAGCGTTCCCATGAGTGGCTCGGTGAGCAGATAGAAGATGGTGATAGCCTCCAGTGAGGAGGTCGTGAAGAGCAGTCTGAGCTGGACTAGCTGCTCTTCAACTGCACATATGTAGCCTACAACTTGGACTGGACTGACTCCCATCATCTTGGCTGCAGTACAGGTGGCATCTCTGGCCCCAGAACCTCAAGGAAAGACATTGGAGAGCAGTAGGTGATGTTTTCCTCCTGCGTCCATGCTTCTTGTGGCTGTACCTCACCATAACCTGATGGGTGTGGCTGGCCTCATGCTGCAACTGCCTGTGCAATCACTTCTGAAAGGGCTGTTTGTCCATTTATCAAGGCCAATCAATCTCTTCCTAAAGAAAATGATACGGCCTTTAAAACAACAATACAAAATGAGCAGAAGAGACAGCAGTGATCCACCTACTTCCAGGAGGCACAACCAGAAGTGTGAGACTGTTAATAGGAGCAGTGTGCTGCTTTTCACACACACAGTGTCTGCTGTATAAAACCAAATGAGATGACAGCTCCATGTTTGATTTTATTTCTTCTCACTTCAATATATCCTGGGTGAGAGTCTTTATACTGAGGTGTCTCAGTACATGTGATATCGAAGGAAAACAGTGAGTTTTGAGATCTGGTGTGCCGCTTCAGTAATTTCCCACAGACAAAACCTACTAGATTAAAATCTGAATCTAGATGTAATGTGCTCAAATTCATTTCTGCTCGGAATCTACAGCTTTAGTTTGGCCATTATAGAGAGGTTTTTAAGACAGCCCATCTTAGGAGAGGAGATCCTCTCCTAAACTTCAGGAACATTCGTATCTGGGGTTGTGATTTCAGACCTCTCTGGACAGGATAGCTGCATATTTTTTTTGTCTCTTAGGAGAAGAAAAAGCAGAAGCTTCCACACTGGCGTGATCTTTTCCCTCCATCAGACTTTATTCTGTATAAGAGACTTAACTGAAATCAATCAGCTTTCTGCTTTCAGTGGCAACCAGGATACGCTGCCTCCCTCTCAGGAGCAAGAGGTTCATGGTCCCTGTCCACCATATAGGATCCCTCTGCATAGCCACTGCCACTGCTCTTCCTCCCGTGGCAGCCATGTGCCCTACAAGGTGCATGTGGGAGAGGGGTTGCGCTCCTTCTGTAGAGGCCAGGACTGTGCAGAGGTGACTACTGTCAAGGTGTGAGGTTACCAGGGCTGAACACTTGCTTCAAAGCCACAAGGCTGTAAGAAATCAAGCAGCATTAGATCATTCCAGTCCAGTGCAACAATTTACTACAAAACCAAGAATGAGAATGAACCACAAAGTAGGAAAGGCTGGAGCCAATTCCTGTTGTACCCCTTGCAAATTTATTCCTTCCCCAGGAGGCAAAAAATAGAGCCACTCTTCTACTCCCTCTGACAAAGTCCATCCATTTTTATAAGCAAATACCAAAAGAAAATAAAAATATTTTGGAGGTCCTGAAATGTTGATTCACTTCATGTTCCAGCCATAAAGGAAATAAAGGGCTAGAGATCAAAACTGTTTTCATGGTCTTGTCTAAAATGGGAAAAGAAATCATGGCAACTCAAATGTGTTTAGATAAACTTGGTCTCTAGTTTTGAGTTTATGCCTGGCTACCATGTTACTTTGTGAGCGTAAATTTCTGTCAGTGTTAGAGGCATGGTTACTGTTGGTCTCCTGCTGCCTAAGGTCTCTTCATCCAAACTTAACAAGACCAAGAGAGACTTCACATGGGCTTGCCAGATCAAGGAAGCCTCTTAGGCTTTTCAGAGCTGAGGTGTGCAAGGTGCTGCCATGGATTTGGGTGCTTGTTGGAGCTGGGTTTGACTTTGAACCCTTTTGCTGGCTGTATCTGTTCTTACAGGCTGCCACCCTTCAGGGTATCCCCAGACCACAGGGGATGGAGTCCATACTGCTGGAGCCTGAGTCCCTCTGGAGTAGCCTGGCTGCACCCACACTGCATAGCTCTTGGCTTAGGTCTTTTCTGGGCCACAAGTTATGGCCTTGACACATCATTATTATTTTTCTGTGGTTTTTTTTTTTTTTTCCCAAAAAAAGCTTGAAGATATGTGTGTGGGGGTGTTATAACCAGACAGGCTGGTCCTTTTATAACGTGACAGTAATAGTATGCGTTGCATGCTCTGGGTTATTGTGTGCAAATACTCAGAAAATTTTAGTGTGGAGGGTCCCAGAGGAGAACTGAAGGACCATCCCAGAAGAAGGGACCAAAAGTGGCACCTTCCACACCTGCATTGCCTGTCCCATGGGAAATGTGGGGTAACAGTCTCATCAGCTGTGCTTGTTTTTCCTTCTAGAAGGAATTGTGTCAGTGTAGACACACTTATTTACAATTTAAGCCAGAATTGTATTGATGGGTTTCCAATTAAAGGGGGGGGGGGGGAATGGATTAGTCTTCTGGATTCAGTGGCCATGCTGGAAGAATTCAGCAAGACGAAAGGAGGAGGAAGTGACTTATTCCTCCTGAAAAGGTAGTGCGGTGAAATACAGTATGAAGTTCAGCAGTGGTAAATATAGCTAAATCAATTGAGTTTAGTTCATATCCTGAGAGCCATAAACGTACACAGGTGAAATTTTATAAGCTTTTAAAAAGAACTTTATGAGCTTAGAGGGAGAAGCAGTATAATTTGAAGCTAGCAATGGAAAAATAATGTAATATGGATTGTGGTATACCTAGAAAAACCTGTTAACTTAACCTACAGAAGGACCATAAAGTATAAGCAAGGAGAAGAGACTTAGGGATCTCTTTCATTCTTCTGCAGGACCTTGATCCAGTCCTCTTTCAAAGCTGTAGTACCCATTGAAATTACTCTCTGGGAAGTCCAGGAGTCTAAAGAACTCATGCGCAAGTGTCTCAAAGGGGAAAAAGTGAAAGAGAAGGAAACGTGTGAGTCTTTGGTAACCTCTGCTATTTCTCCATCACTGCACCCTCTGTTTTTCCTTCTGAGGGCTAGAGGTTGTCCCTCTGTACAGTTGATAAGGAATACTTTCAGACATTTAGAGATGCCTGGTCTTGTCTACTTGGTGTAAGAAGTGTGGCCTGTAGCCTCACTTGAGACATTTGAATACCAAAATATAGTGTCTCCAGAAGGTCTTTTATGAGTACATTAAGTGTGCTTAAGAGCAGAGGACTGATAACAGCACAGGAAGGCTCAGAGTTGTGCAGGCTCCCTCATGTAACTCTGTCATTTAAGAGACCAAAACTGATGTTCCCCTGACCACTGACCCCTCCTAGGTTCCTGCTGAGCTCTGCTAATGCCTGGAGCTGTCAGTGGTATCTCCTGCTCTATGCTGTGTTTCAGCAGAGGTTATCAGTTCCGCTGGATCACAAGTCAGGCTGAGGAAGCTTTTCAGGAGAGGACCTCACTCGTGGCTTAGCTCAGTGACAGGCCGGTCAGCTGTGCCATCAGCTTCTGTTCAGCCAGAGGCTGTGGTGATAAAGGGCTGAGAGCCATCCCTGATAATTGCCAAGCTGGCTAATCAGTTTTAAATAGTAGCATTTCCACAAGTCCTAATAACCCAACATTATGGGTGAGTGTGATGCTATGTTGAGAGGGTTGCTTTGATTTGGTGGGGTCCTGCTTGCTCCTGACAGTGCTTCCTTAGACCTCATACTCTTTTGAGTGTGGTAAGGCAGTCTGTGCCCTAGAGAGCTGTACATCAAAGGAGAAGTCTTTGTGACTAACCGACCCAGTCTGTTTCAAAATCAGCCATTTAGGAGTAAATTTTCAGCAGACAGCCAGATCTAGAGCAGTAATTAGGGCAAGCACCTAATATTGACCTCTTCTCACAGGCAAGAATTTATGCTAGAACAGGAGTAGCCCTCCAGCACTGCATTTGAGACGACCTTCTGAAGGAAAGGCTTTATTCCAAATAAAACATTTCCCCCATGTTACTAATCAGATCTGGCTTTGATAGGAAAATCATGAACAAAATCCTCTCATGGTGCTAATATATAAGCTTTGCCTTCCTCAGTTGTAGTTGGTTATATATATTTAAAGCTCCTCTTGTTAATGCACCAAGTATGTGTAAGCAATTAACAGAAGATTGTGTTTGATTACAGCTTACAAGAAAATCTCCAGAGACATTAGTGTTCATTACTCAGTGAGCAGCCCTTTCAACCATGAATGGTGACCTTGGCAGAAGGTCCTGGAGACCGTGGAATTAATTAAAAAAGTTTTAATAAAGGCTGGCACATGTTAAAAAAATATCCATATGACTAGTGCATTGTTTGCTGATGACGGTATGTTTGACAGATACCTATCCCGTTACAAATTCAGATACTGAGTTCATTGCTGAGCTGTGCTTTCAAGGTAGATTTGATGACAAGCTAGAGAAAGGCAGCTTTGGAAAATGTTCTTTGATATATTCTGAAAGATGTTTTGCAGTTTGACAAAAGTGTGGGATCGCTTAATGAGAGTCTGTCCTATTTAGTCAGATGCTTTCTTGGAATAGCATTTTTCCATGGCATCATAGTTACAGAAGTGGTTGTGAGCACATTCACTAACTCATGTGGCCTGAATGAGTTTTCTCAATGAAAAAACAGCCTTATGCATTGATTCCATTTGCTGTTTTTCCTTCAGTCATAGTTTGCTGTTTGTGAATGCTCTGATAACTCTCCACGTCTTTAAATTCATTGAGCCTAAAAAAAAGGGGGCAGAGGAGAGATGTTAGTAACTTAGAAGTCCTAACTTCCTACAGAGGCACGGCTACAAGAAATCTGGGGAGGGACATTTTACGAGGGATTGTAGTGATAGGACAAGGGGTAATGGCTTTAAGAGGGTAGATTTACATCAGAAATTAGGAGGACGTTTTTCACTATCAGGGTTGTGAGACACTGGAACAAGTTGCCCACAAAGATTATAAGATGCTCCGACACTGCATATGTTCAAGGCCAGGTTGAATGGGGCTTTAAGCAACCTGATCTAGTGGGAGGTGTCCCTGCCCCTGGCAGGGGATTTGGAACTAGATGATCTTTAAGGCTTGGAGCTCCTTAGATAACACTATGGAAGTACAAAGGGCTAGCATACACAAACAGTGAACATGGGCTGTCTTTCCACAGTGATCAATTGCATCATCTACCGGCAAATTAAGAGATGTGTATTATGAGGTGCTAATTTCCCCCAAAGTGACAGTACACTCATTGAAAGTAAAGACTGAAAGGAGACTTCATGCCATAACTTCCCTTTCTCTGTATCAGAATATATTGAAGGGACTGCAGTATTATTGCTCCTTGTGAAGCCATAATTAAGCAGTTACATCCGTATCTGTTCAGATATCCTGGCCTCAGTAATTATAGGACTGGGTTTTCTTGAAACATGTAGCTCATGACTGTTGGGAACCCCTTGAAGTTTTAATCAAAGCCCATTGAAGTCTTCTGGGATTCTTTGTACTGACTTGGATGGGTTTTAGATTGAGCTCTTGGAATCCAGCAAGTTTAGGTAAATAGGCATGAGTAACAAGTTGTTTCTCAAAAGCTCATTCTGTCATCAATAGAAAAAATGCACTGCAGATGCTCAAGATGCACAACTCAAGCAGGGTGGTTTTTTTCTTGTGAACAGAGAAAACCTTTTTCTCAAAAATGCTGAAACTTTGAGGGTTCTATCAACTTCAAGCAAAGTTGTCCCCACTTCCCCATCTCTGTTTTAACTGAAAACTACTTTTTTCATACTGTTTAAGGTAAAATGAGATGTCCTGTTAGCACAGTGCGGGGAAGATTTACTCCAAAGGGGATAAAAACCTGAAAATGTGGGCTAGACTGGAAGCCAGCATGTAACTGGCAAGTAAACAGCCTGTTCCTATAGTGTGGGTTGGAAGTTACCCTCTGGTTGGGTTTTATCCTTATCTTTGTTAACGTTCTCCTCAAACAACACTGATGGGCTGGAGAGGAGCCAAAATACCCTGCTTGAACACCTGCAGACTTTGGATCTGGAAGCGAATGGGGGCATTGGTGCTGGGTCTCTGTTGACGTGACGGATGAGACCGCAGTTGGGTCTGCGTGGTTTCTGGAGGCTCAGGTCCAAGCCTGATGCTGAACTTTGCCTTTTAGGAAAGGCCAGCTCTTCCCTGCTGTCCACCACGTGCCGGGTGGTGGGACGAGCCAAGGCGACAGGGACAAAGCGTCACACAGCACAATGAAGAGTGTTAATATGAGTAATTATTGCAGTATGTCACTGTGCTATTTTAAGGCTGCTCGCTGCATGCCAAAGAGTGCTCTGGGCAGGGTTTTCATCACAAAATCCTGCCAAAGCACTTCCTGAGGGGATCGTGATAAATATAGATAGCAGAGAGCTGGTCTGAATCCACTGCAGCAAATAGCAGCGGTGCACATGCCTTAGGGTCCTCAAGGCTCATAAAGCAGAAGATACTTGAGTTGGCTGAGGTCCCTGAATAATTTGTCTGATTCTGGTGAGGGATTTTCAGGTAGCCTTTTGAAATGGTATATAAGATGTGCTGGGCAATCAGGTCCCAGCTCTCCCTACCACTGCTGTGGGAGTCAGTTTTATTTTTGGCCCTTGATTAATCGTGATAGATCCCTGTCAAATGTTTTAGGGCCAACCGCTTTTCTGTTTTGTTACACAGCTTCATTGTTGACCATCTGTGCAACATTGCACTTTGCATCGTGTCATGGTAGGAAAACAAAGAACAAAGGAAAAATGTCTGGCTGTTTTTAAACTCTCCCTTTATAGTGGGAGAATTCCCAGTTGCACATGTACACAAGCAGCACTGCCACTAGTTTTGCAAGAGGCTTTATGTTCATCTCACGGTCCTTGGGGCTGCCAGAGGTGCCTAACCCAGCTGTTGTATCTGCAGTGTTGTCTAAGGACCACTGAGTGACTCTGACCCTTCATCTCCCAAGGCTGCTAGACCTTGACTTTCTGTTCAGGTGGTGCCAAGTAGTGAGTGCATTGGAGTGTCTGCCTGTGGGGGTCTGAGCAGGGTCACCTTGCCTGGACCAGTTGGTCTAGTAGCCCTGATGCTGCTGCAATGGGACCACTGGAAGCCAGTGATAACATGGCATAGTAAAGTCTGTGATGGATTTGGCCTCTCTGAGAAGAGTGGTTGCACTTCCGAAGCAAAATGGCATGCCTCATGGAGTGGATGTGCAATTCATAAAGGCTGATTTGCACCACCAATCCTGCTGGGCAACACTCAAAGGTGCCAGGAAGTGTTTTGTGTCTCATTGGGGTAGCAGAGTTGGGCAGAAGGGTCCCCATGGTGATGTGGGAGCGGAGACATGATGGACTATACTACTTCTGCTTAGAAACCTGTAGTCCCTCCTTCAGGCTCTGTCTCTGGGGGCTGCTGTAACTTGTTTTGTCATGTTGTTGTCAGTTGTGGGTTGTTGTCAGAGCATGAGATTGGTGTTCTGTGTGCTTGTCCTAGGTTTCTGCTTCTGCCTAGCACCAGCTCAGCTCTGCTGAGCCCTCTCCTGCTCCATATCTAGTGACTGGGGCTGTTGTGGAGCCTAACTTCAGGAGGTCTTACGCATTTCTTAAGTTGAATATTAATTTGCTCTTGCTTTCTTGCCTCTGTGTCTGTTGGACTCTTCCATGGAATATTCCTCCAAGACAGGCCTTTTAGTCCTCTCCCCATCCTGGCCTCGTAAGTGACTTCATCTCCTCTCCCAGCAGTAACTAAAGAGCTTGCTCAACAGAGGAAATCATGAGGAGAAGTGGGGAAAGGTAATGAAGGGGCCCCATTCCTCCTGCAAGCCAAAAGCCCTGTCCATTCAGAGACAGCAAAATGCCCCTTTCTGTAATGATTTCCTGTTGTATTTTCCCTCTCCCCTTATTTTCCCTAATGTCTTGGCTCCTGAATCCACCTGAGAGAGTTCCAGGACAGTCCCTGTGAGCTCCTTTCTGCCATTTGCCTTCTTCTATTCCCCCATCCTGACCAGGAGCATGTTTCATCACCTCTGCACAGGGCTCTCCCTGCACAAGGAATGGAAACGTTGCAGCAAGTTAAAACTTCCCTTAGTTTCCAACGAGTGTGTAAAAAATGTCATATGCTTTTCCAAAAAATACCTGTGTGCTTTGAAAATAATACTGCCATGATGGCTAAAATGCTAGAGGAGAAGTAAAATACCGGTCAGCTCACTGAAAGGGATGATTGTGCATCAGCAGCAAGTGAACTTTGGTGTCCATATCTCATAGACCTCATAGATCCATGGGATGCAGAAGGAAAGATACAAATGTCATAGTTATGTTCAGTTCTTTTTCTTTGAAGGGTAAGGCTATCAAACTCAAAATTGCCTGTACTAGGTAAGGAGGCTGTGTGTATATGTGGTTGTTGATGTTTATTATTTATTTTATTACTAATGATAAGAAACTTGGATCAAAGTCAAAGCCCATTGTCTTAGCTCCTGTATAATTACATGGGTTGAAAAAACCCCAAAACTGTCATGTTAAAGTGTGAGAGATGCTAATTTGTTCCTAAGTTTGTTACAGAGCAATGCAGACAAGGTATCTATTAATAAGTCTGAACAAAAATGCAGGAAAGGGTGTTCCAGTAAGGTGATGCCTCTTTGCAGCATCTGCATTACTTTGGTTGTAAAGAATAACAAGCGACTTTGCAATAGGGAAAATGTCTACTCCAGCAGTTTTGCTCCTCTGCAGAGAACTCCCTGTACCTGCTGGTACAGAGCTGGATCAGTTGACTGCTACCTACTCTATTTAATAATCTGTTTTTGTGAGTGCTGAGAGCTGGAAAACAGGAATAACAACATGTTTAGAGGTCTGATCCTTTCTCATGACCCACAAAGACTGTTTCCACCACTCATTCCAAAACGAGAGTTGCAGGTAGCGGAAGTGGAAAAAGTTATGAGAAAAGATAGCTGTGAAGGTTTGGTTTGGACATGTTAATCTCAGCTAAAAACAATGATTATTTCCACTTCCCACCCTCATTGTCCCAAACAGCAAAAGGGCCCATGGTTGCATGTGAAGACGTGCTTTTGACATACTTCTCTGTAACGCACATAGGACAAGTCAGGTGGGAAGGGAAGATTTGGGGTTCCCACCTGTTTTCCACCATAATACTGTCCTGTTCTATCAACTCCTTTCTCCTCTCCAACGTGTGCCTTGACTCCTCTGCCCTGTGCTTCAAAGGAACTCTTTAAAAAATGATGAGTTATTCCAAGCCCCAGAAGTTACTACCTTTTAGCCACAACTATAAAAAACCAGACCAACCGTGTCAGAGAACATGCACCAAGTAAAATGCTGCCTGAGTAGCTCCTGGGACCTGTTACACTAGTGTCATTCCTATTTCACTTCCATTTTATCCCTTGGTTTCACGCAAGCAGACTGGTGTGGGGGTGGACCAAGTCTCAGGCGCAGAGAACTGGTTCTGATGAGAAACCCTGACTGTCTCCACAGGACACTGGTGACCTTCAGATTTGCATAGTTGCTAGGCCTATGGCTGTCTGTGACTGAGAAGAAAAGTTTCTTGAATAGAAAATTCCAATCATTGACCTCATCAGGACAAAATTCATATTTTGTGGGGAAAAAACCCAAACCAACAGTAAAGAGTTGCACTTGGGAAGCACAACCTTGAACTGTGACCAAATGGGAATTGGAAAAACCTGGAAGTTACGAATGAATGTCACATTTTTCCCTTATACAAGATTTAGTATTGTCCCTAGAGACTGGTGATTTGTCTTTACTTCACAAAGCTTACAGCAGCAGACCTCAGAGTTGCATTTTTTAACGTTTTGATTTGTAGAGCCTACAAATTTCCTAGCAGCACTGCTCTCATACTGAATCCACACGTCCTTCCAGCATACCCACTTCTCTTAGTGTCCTGCGCTGGCCTCCCTGGAGCTCCTCCAAGACCCCTGAGGACCTGTAAGCAACAGGGTGAGCACCTCTGTCCTCCAGCTCTGAAGCAGCATCCCAGTTTGAGGTTTCTTTTGTAACCTGAACAGATTGCCTGGAGCTTTGGATTATATTGGAGAAGGTGGTGCTCTGCCTCCATCATCACCTGCCTGGGAGAGCAATATATTGCTTAAGAGGAGCAAGTAGGGAAGCAACAGCTGCTGTCAAGGCTCAGCAACTTGAAAACTCCCCAGAGGCAGAGAGCTCCTCCCCAAGCAGAGTACAAACAATGCATAAAATGCTTTTTTTCTTTTTTTTTTTTTAATTAAAAAATACCATTCTGATCTGCCTTTGCCACAGCAGATTCCCTACAGGCTGAGAAGTTTCTATCCAGCTGAAACACATGTTCAACAACGAGAACATCCCCTGCCAGTTATTTAAGCAAAATGCCTAGTGAATCTGTTGATGTGGGAGCTGACTTGGTGCAGATAAGCCTGGAGCATGTCTGAGAGATGGATGTCCACTTGCCAAGTTACTGTGACCTCCAGGCAGTGACACCAGCTTGGTCACAGCCACTCACTTCTCTCCACTGTATTGACACAGAACTAAGCACAGCATAGGAGAATTTCCCCAAAGCCATGTAGCTCACCTTGCTAGGGTCAACCAGTTTGAAACTCCATACATGTCCAGTTTAACCAAGACCCTTCTTGTCAGATAGTGCTGAAGACTGAGTGCTGAGCTCCCATGGAAATCATACCAGTGACTTGCTGTTGGTCCTTAGCTGAGTGATGTAACTTCTCAGTGCTTTGGTTTCCCCAATTGTAAAACTTCATTAAAAACTTGGAGGTGTTGTCTGACAAAAAGCTGTAAAA
>JAVSBS010026185.1:0-54125 GCA_033124195.1 Coracias cyanogaster | reverse complement strand
GAGTGCCGAGTACAGGGGCACAATCACCTCCCTACTCCTGCTGGTCACACCGTTTCTGATACAGGCCAGGATGCCATGGGCCTTCTTGGCCACCTGGGCACACTGCTGGCTCATGTTCACCAGCTGTCAACAAATACCCCCAGGTCCTTTTCCACCAGGCAGCAGGTCATTGCAACAATGTCTTCAGCTGCATTAGATGAGATACTTTGAACCCTCACTGTAGTGATTTTTTTATAATCCAGCTGGCCCGTGGTCCTATGAGACCACTCCAGCACGTACAAGATCTATTACTATTGATTGTTTTAAACTACAAACCAAGCTTCTGTACAGAAGACTGTCCTGTGTGACCATTTCTGCATCTGCAAGAACAGTTTCTACTGATTGTTTACAAGTATCTTATCCACAAACAGTTTGGTCAGTTCTGTAGTAGGAAGAGCCTGGGACTTACTGAGACAGATTCTCCTTGCAGAATGTTAATCATGCATTAAAGCATATAAATAGCATCTATTAATTAGGCTGCATGCAGCCTGTGGGACTGTCTGAAATCCCCACCCAGGGAAGCTTCTGTCATAATTCATTAACTAATTTTTGAGAAGTCAGCTAGTAGTTCAGGCAACCACCTTGTCCCAGTTTCATCTGGACTCAAATCAGTCCATCAACTCTACAAAGAGATTATTTTGGCAATTCCTAGACTGTCAAGGGAATTAATGACCAAGTACACTAAGTATGCATACAGTTGTAGCCCTGATACACAGTTGTTCTTCAGTTGTAACTATATGACAAACTTGAACTTCAACATTTTATCATGATTATAACTTAAATTCCGTAGATTTTCCCACAGTAGTCATTAGGTGGACTTGTCATAGTTTAGTTCCTTACCTTAAACTGAACTCTAAACTTTACTGCTGCCAGAAGCAGCCAAATACCAATTTGTAGATATCTAGGATTTTACATATTTTCTTGTCTTTTTCAATATCCTTTCGGAATCAGGTGAATCTCGAGCAGGAGTCTAGGACTAAACTCCTCAAGCTGCTGGGCTACAGTAAAGAAGATCTGCAAAAAAAGGTAAGGGATCTATGCAGTAGAAAGAAACCTTTACCAGCTTTGCAAAGCTGCTACAGGAGAGTTGTAGGGTCCCTGCTGGAAATGAGTGATCTCATAGCACACAAAAGACAGAACCATGAAATTTCAGCTGAGATGCATCTCAAGTATCCCCCATTAAGAAGAAAATATGGGCACTTTTAAGGGTATAACTGTAGCTGTACCAGACCCCAAAAGGGTCTTGAGCTCAGTTATCTTGCCTCCAGTTGTTGGTGCTCTGGGAAGTGTATAACAACAGTGCAGTTGTGAGAGCTGCTTCTAGTGTCCAGCTCTGCATCTCGGGGGATTCCTCAGCCAGAGAAAAAGGTGACAGATGAAGACAGTCTGACTTAGCACTGATGGAGCTGCAGGGGAGGAAACTCTTGCAGCAGAATGAACAATACTCTGAAAAGAATAAATAACCTCTGATAGGCAGCTATCCAGGAATAGGGAGAGGTGGAATTTTTCTAGCAGTTGAAAGAGCCAGGGGAACTGTCCCAGTCACTTGGTGGCTCCTCTGCCCAGGTGTTTCACTTGGATAGGGGCTTCACTCTGTGAATGTCTGTTTCTTTTCTAGATCACCTCATGTTTGAGCAATGGGACCCCAGATAAACCGCCCCTTCCTGGGGCAGATGAGACAAATGCGGCACAGCCAGATCAGGTATGTCCTGTACATCTTGCCAGTCTGGGAGCGCAGTGGAGGGCAGAATAAACAGAGAGGTTTAATTCCAGCCACAAATTGTTGAGCTCAGTGCAGGCATTGCAGAGGGTAGTTCATGGTCCTGTCAGACCCTCACAGAGTCAGACTAAAATATCATAGCAATCCCTTCTGCCTTTAAAACAAATCAGTGAATAATGAAGATGGACTTCTGGCTGTTAACACTGTGAGAAGGCTTACTTCACCAGTGCTGATTTCTTCAGTAATAGGATTAGCTTCACCCTAGCTTAACTTCATGCTACACTTCTGGATTTCCTCTGTGAAACTTCTGCTGTGGTATTTCTTTTGCATTTCTTTCCTTTTCACCTGTGTCCTTTGAAATGTATTCTCACATGATTTTGGAATGTCCATCTTCAGTTGCCTTCCAAGGCCCGGTTCACCATCCGCTGTAAATTTTGCTCTTCTAAGGTATCTAAAACTGCTATCCTCAAATTAGTAATCTTCTTCACAAACCTTAAACACTTGGTTCAGATATTCTGGGGGTAGCAACTGTGTGCTGCTTTTCAATAGACCGTTAAGCATGGATATTAGCTGTTAGTTACAGATATCATTTGTGGGGCTTGTCCCTGTTCCATCCAAAATTGTTCAGCTTGCTCAAGGGCTGGCAGCTGAGTTGATAAACACTGTCCAGCAGTACTGTTGGCACTGCATGTCTTACACCATCAATCTCCTAAGCTTTGTCAATGGCAGCACTGCTCTTGTTGCTGCCCTGGTGAAACTTTGGGGGTTGATAGAGCAGTGACAGGAGGCATGATGGGTTTCCAAGGTGAAACCAGGTTTATATGAGCATGCTCAACCAAATGGAGAGCAGCCCCATCCCTCTCAGTAATCCATTAAACTATTTTAGGCAGGATCTGTGTGTTCAATGAATTAATTAACCTCTTGCACAATTTGCACAGCTTTTAATAAATTCCAGTGATGATGTAGCTGCTGTTTCCTCCTCTTCAGCCTTTTTTGACAACCTCATCCCACAGAATATGAGCACATTGGAGATTCCTGTCACAGAAGGTATGTTACGTGAAATGTGTTTCTGCCATCTTAGGAGAAGGGGAGAGGAGGGAAAACCAGAAAATTAGAGATACCAGGAAGGACCTGTTCCACTCCAGCAGATGGATACTTTTAAAACACATGACCTCTCCCAGTGTCATGCAACATCTTTCAGCATTGTGCAAAGAAATACTCCTTGGATAAGAGACCCATTAAAAGTATAGAAGGATCATTTAGATGATGGAAGACTTACTGTAAAGTCAGTGGGTTTTCTTGAAGTTCAAAACCTGATTTGGGTTTCCAAATGTTCTTTTAGCTGGGCTTCCATACGTTACTGTATTTTACTGCCTGCTGTTTAAAACAAGCATCACCAGTGCATCTGGATGGTGCCCCTGTGAGTTAACTGCTTCTCACCTGTGTAGATACGGATGGACTCATCAGCCAAGCCCTTTTATTGGGGAATTTTGAGGGTGCAGTGGAGCTGTGCATGCGGGCAGAGCGCTTTGCTGATGCCATCATCTTAGCTATAGCTGGTGGGGAGAACCTCCTAAAAGAGACCCAGAAACGCTACTTTGCCAAGCATGAGACAAAACTCTCCCTGGTAAGTGACAGTTTTGCGTACCTACAGAGCAGGAGAAGGTGTGTGATATCTTGGCAGGTCTTTGTCTGAACGTATGTGGAAATACTTTGGCAGAAAGCAGAGTGTAAGCAGAATGTGTGTATCTCTTCTTGCCTAGATGTTTGCTCTAATCTTTTGGTAGTTTTATGGCAGCTTCATACTGCCCACCTAGAAGGTCTGTGTTCTGTGTTGCTTTTTGAAAAATTTAACGGTTTCTACCTCAACTCCCCATGCTTGTAACCTGTGGAGCATACTGCCCCTTTACAGCTCAGCTAGGAAGATCCTACCTTATTAAGTGACAAATGAAGGAAGCGTAACAGGGGTTGGGATATCCCAACACTATATTCCCAGTCATTGATACTAGCTACTCTGAAAGAGGATATGCATTAGCTAGATGTTTAGTCTTGCCTAGTGCTGTTTCCATATTCACTTAACTACTTTGGGCTTTTTTTACTTACTGTAGAGGCATTGGGTTCCAATTACTCTTAACATTGGGATGCTGGGATTGGTGGATCTTAAAGTACAGTGAGGTGGTTGCTGCATAGTAGGAAGTGTGCCTGAAAGTGAGCTATCCCCACGGGTACATTTGCTTAAGCAGTCAGCTTATCTTTTTCTTCAGTGACTGACAGGCCTTCTGCTTCCCTTACAGCTGCTTTCCTCTATTGTGCAGCAGAACTGGCAAGACATTGTTTGCACATGTGATCTGAAGAGCTGGAAGGAGGCACTGGCCATCTTGCTAACATACTCAAAGCATGAGGACTATACTCAGCTCTGTGGTATGCAGTGTAATACATTTTAATACAATTTCCCTTAGGGGAGGGCAACTTTGAACTGCTTACAGAAAGAAGTGGATACTGTTGAGGAAGGAAAGCACTCCTTACTCGTTACAGCCAGCTGGAACTTACTGAATAAGTGCGGACTGTTGAGTTAGGAGAATGATATATGCACGCTTGTAGATGAGAGTCATAGTGTAAAGTTATATATGCTGATATTTCCTGTCACCTCTACCAATAGCATGGAAAAAACAAGATAGGCACTAGAATGAGACACTAAGAAGGTCATATTTATTATTTTATTCTAGGGAGAAAGGGATGCCCTTGACAGTAAAAGGTCAGGTGGCTTCACTCCATTTAAATGTTTACCATTCCAGCACATTCCCCTCCCTCTTAAGCTCAGAAACAGGGATTGGTGAATGTTTGATGGCTTCAGTTGTTTCCTCAGTCCTGTTTATAGTCCAACATGCTCAGCAACTGGTTGTTCTGAGACTCAGAGTCCAGGAACAATCTAGTGACTGAATCTGATGAAGTTACTCATGTTGCTTAGCTGAGAACTAGCTCCTGGCTGATGGGAACAGCTAAATGCTGTTGGAGACATGCCAGTACTTTGTACAAGTAAGATTACACAACTTGAAATGCAAGAAAACATGACATCTTTTACAGACCAAATTGTAGGGGTGGAAAGTGGCAGTAGTGATACTGAGGTAGGTCCGGCTCACCTTTATCTCCTAGTATTTGCTTTGTTAACTACCAGATTACTAGCTGTCCCTGGTACTGGATACTACTGTTTCCTGGAGATTCCCATACCTCTGGGGGGAAAATAAAAAACCATTGGATTTTTTCACAGAATTTATCTGTCATTTTTAAGGGTTTTTCTTTCTTTTATGTGTCTGGGCAGATACATATAAAATTACTTATTTTTTTAACCAAGTTGACTCCAGGATTCCTTAATGGTGCCCATTTCTTTGTGTTATCCAAGAATTAGGTGCAGATCCAAAGCTGTCAATGCCTTTTCATGCCAGGCCAGAGTAGGATTGCTAAAAGATGAGCATTGAGGTTAATGAGTTCTTCAAAAAATGAGTGTGTTAAATGCTGGCTGTATTTCTTCCTCTCTAGACATGCTGGGTGCCCGCCTAGAGTCAGAGGGCGATGCAGCCTTGTCCAATGATGCCTGCCTCTGCTATATTTCATCAGGCAATGTGGAGAGGTTGGTGGAATGCTGGGTAAAAAACCATGAGACTTCGTCACCCCTTGCCTTGCAGGTACAGGTGCTATAATGTTGGTTTGACTCCTCTTTAGGCTGGTCTGGTGGCCAAGGTCTGTTTGCATTATTCCATCAAACAGAGTATCTGACTTCCAGCAGACAGTGGAGTCCTGTTCATAGTCACCAAGATATCTCCTAGCCTGGATTATAGGCTTACATCTAAAGGAGATTTACACCCTTGAAGATTAAGGGGTTTTGTGTTTATAGAGTACTGATTTCATTGCATGTAAGTCCAGCTATGAACAAGAGTACAGCCTACTCACCTGTCTTTGCATACTGATGTAATCTCTGAGCTTTCTTCTAGTCAGCGAAGTTTAGACTGTACCTGTTTTTTTACTGATGGTTGCCTAGGAGTACATTTGCTGCTGTACTTATCATATCTAACTGGAATGCTCCAGTTATCTGGCTGTACCTTCAAAACAGCCTCTGGCAAAATAAAATAAAGTCGAGACTTTATTATTCCCACTGCCAGTAGAATGATCAGGTATGGGAAGTCACAGCTTGGAGATGAATCAAGGCTTTTAAGTCAGTGTTGTTACCTACCTGTTACGCCTAAACCAGTCCTGGCTAATTCACTAACCCCTTGTCCTGGTTTGATACCCCCGTTGTGTCCGCCAGTCACTAAAATGAATTAGACAAGCCTCCACTCAGATATCTGGAGATATTGTCATCTGCTACAGCATTCCCTGCCTTTGCAAACCCACTAGTGAATAACAGCAATAAAAAGGCATTTTCAGCATTCCTGGTTATGTTTGAAACGCCTTCTCCCAGTTATCAGCCAGTGATGCCTATATCATTCTACAGATACAAACATTACTTTGAGCTTTGGATAACTAAGCCTTCTGGTCTGTTTGTTGGCAGTAGTAGTTTTTCCTAGTGAATTTCTTTTGGTATGGTTTTAATCCTTCTGATAGTACTGTAACTCTAGGAGTTACAAGCTAACTTCCTAGTAAAAAGATCACAGTTGATGGGAATGTCCCTGTGGTTTCTGATTTTTATGTGGTTTGCTTCTTGGTTCCTCTTTTTCTCCACAAAGTGCATCTGAGAAAATTATAGTCAGTGATAGTATCTGGTGCAGAGTGGAGTAACTTCTGTTCACAATGGTACCCCATGTTTTTTGAAAGTAGGGAAAGCCATTTAGTATTGTCTCAGCATGAGATGCAACAGTAAAGTAAATCAGATTGAGTAGCCTATTTCTTCTCTCCCCTGGCTTATTCAGGATCTTATAGAGAAGGTGATGGTGCTGAGCAGGTCCATTGAGATGCTCAGAGGTACAGCAGGACAGGCACCAGGCCCTGTCTTGGCAGAACGAATCACCCAATATGCCAGTCTCCTGGCATCACAAGGATGCTTGGCAGCTGCAATGAATTACCTACCCAGCAGCTCTAAAGAGGTGAGTGAGAAACAAGTTGTTGTGGGAAGAGTAGTATATGGGGAAAAATAACACCTTGTACAAGAGAGAGCTTGGATTTTGACATTCCTCAGGACTTAAGGTTTCACCTTAATTATGGTAACTTGTGAGTAGAGGTGTGGGGTTTTTTCTAGGACACAACTTTTGACTTCATTTGCTTTTTCTTTGTAGTGCCTTTTATTCAGGGAAAAGGAAGAAAGCTGTAGAACTGTAAAATGATTCCTGGAGAACTACACTGGGAAGCAGCTCTCTAGAGGATCTGCATCTATTCCTGAAGCTAGCTAGTAAAGGAAGGGAATGGGGAGGTCACCTTGTAGTTTGAAACAGATTTGTCTAGTGTCCAAATGTGGGTAGAGGTTGGGGAGGGAAAAGTCCGAAGATTGGGGGAAGGATCAGTGAGACGTCATCTGCCTGAGAATATGGCAGATGATGTCCCAGATTGTCCCTTACAGTTTATTTGGGGTTTTTTCCATGTGGCTATGGGAGAAATGTTTAGTATTGCAGGTTGATGCTTAGTGCTTTGACTCAGGGTCTGCTTTGAATACCTCCCTAGAACCTTCCATCTGAGGCTTTCAGGGCACTTCTAAAGCATAGTTTGTTTCAGCTCCTGATCGAACAGCTCCGAGACCGGCTTTTCCACGCCCAAGGAGGGAATGTGGGTGATCAGCAGCCACCCCCTTTTCCCTACCCTCGTGTCAATGTAGGTGTCATTAAAAAGACATCTCCAGCAGCCAAGGGTGGTCCCACCTCTGAAGGAGCAGCCCACAAAACAGGTCCCAGACATCCAGAGAAGGTAGGCCTTAAACTCAGGTGTTCATGACCTGGGAAAGAGGAATGCTTGCTGGGTTGTGGAAGGCATATGAAGTAATATTAGATGCTGCAGATCGCAGGCATTGAGAAACTCACCAGTGATGTTCTTCATCACAGCACAAGCTCTGTGATAATCAAAAAGTAGGCTGTCTGGCATATTTTCACAAAGCCCTGTCGCCCGTGTAATCACTGGAGGAAACTGTTACAAGTGTAGTGATTTACTGAGATCTCACATGCTGAGAGAGGGGAAGGGGTGCTGTGGTTCACCCTCTTATGCTGTCTCACCCTCATAGCTCAGTAAAATTAGTGTAATATGGCTTTATCTCAGTTACTGCACAAGAAAACTGTTCAGGAAGTTTTGCTTCTGACCTCTTACTTCATTATTATTCCTTCATTATTTCCTCTGGTTGTGCTTCCAGGAAGTCACTGTATGGGAATTGGCTCCTGAGGACTAATCCTTGTGAGAGCTGGGAAATAATCTGAACAGTGTGGTGCCCAGCTTGTTGGGCAAGTTTTGTGGTGGGAAAGGCCTTTCATCCAGTCCATGCAGGGCAATGACAGCAGCATCATCTTCTCTTGCCTGAGAAGTGACAAGGATAGAAAATGTTTTAATCTGCTTTTGTGTGTATGCACATGACTGTGTCAGCCATTTGCAGGTTCTTGGTTTTTTTTTAATTGCAGCCCAACTATCAGTCATCTGTTGCCCCTTCAGCACCTTCTCAGCCTTCAGTGCCTTCCCTGTTCACACCTCAATCAGTGCCAGCAATGTCTATGACACCTTACTACGTTGCCCCTCCCCAGGCCAGCACAGGTCCACAAACAAGTGTCTATTCCAGCGGGCCTCCACACCCACAGTACAACTTGGGCTTGGTTCCAGCAACTGTTTCAGGGTCAGGTAAGCGTTTACTGATAGCCATGTCCTTTCCCCAGATTTTCTTACTGAAGCCTTCAACGTGGATGGCTGCTCAGTTTTCTTTATCACAGGCCTATTGTACTTGCAAAGGACAAGTCAGCTGTCCAAGAGGCTTCTCAGTGTTTTTGACACATCTATTTCTAGTAACTGTTGCTGCACATCCACTGACACCAAACATATATAGGGGTGGAGAAACCACAGCTAACTTTGTGACAGAGTTTGACTGGTGTAGCCTTGGTTATGGGGAATATGCCTGGCATGAATATTCTATAGCCTGGAGGACAGACTAGCATGAAGGATAGCATCAGGAGTAGTTAGCACATGAAATAAGTGATGCTGATACCCTCTCTCATTTATAGCTGTGTCACAGCCTCAGCCGTTTGAACCAGTGGGAGTCAGACGTGTTGGTCCTGCCCCCTTCCCCAGCCAGCCTTCTCTGCCAGGACAGTCCATGCCCATGACATCTCCTGGTGTTCCACCGCCTGGACCTGCCCTCTTCACTCCAGCCTCAGTCCCATCATCTCAGCTTCCTGCAGCTTGTCCTCTCCCTGTAGCAAGCCCATCTCCTCTAGGTTTCTCTTCAGCACCTTTCAACTGCCCTACAAACATCGGTTACCCTCAGGGAGGTCCTGGAGCTCCATCTACTAAGCCCCTGCCAGCAGCCAGCATTCCTCCTCCTCCCACAGGTAAGTACTGCTTTTGTGACTTGTGTGTCCAGGACACTCCAGGATGGGGTTTGCAGCACATGATGGACATGGACCTTCTGAGCCTTGGTCAGTCACCGTAAAGGCTGGATGCGGTGCTGAGGCTAACCTTACAGGCACATTGTGCTGAGTCCTGCTGTGGTGGAGAAACACAGCAACAATGACAGTTTTATTTAGCCTGTTCAGCTGCTGTGTCCCTCAGGTTCTGGTTACAAGATGCTGTCTTTTCATATCCCTAGTGCACCCTAAGTAGTCATTCACTCCAGAGACATCTGCTCTGGCTGAAAGGGCGGTGGTTCCCAGGGAATGCCTAATGGAAGGCTTGCTGATCTTGCCCCTCCTTATGTAACTTACCCAAGAAGTGCATTTAAAATGCCGGGAGAGCAGGGAGCTGTTTCTCTATCCATGGTATACCCATTGCTTAGCTTCAGGATAAAATTCCACTGTCTGCTATGCTCTAGTTCTCCCCATTTTTCCTGTTACCATAGAGTGCTTGCCTTGGAATAATTTCTGGGTTCCTCTGGGCAGTGCTTTAGACCTGAACCTTTCCCCTCTGGGTCTGTAGTTTGAATCCAGCCCAACCTTCAGGTACTGTGAAGTCCTTGCTAGAGCAATGAAGTAGAATAGAGTGTAGTTGGAGTTAGTTCCCAGTGGATGGGCATTCCCTCTATTTCCCACAACATCACCACGTCTGGTGCTTGTTAATTCTTTGTTTGCTGTCTCAGGGGAGAGCTTTCACCAGGCTGTGCAGATCCCTAACAAGGCTGACAATCCTTTAGATTTTTGAGCAGCTGCTTCTCCAAGCCATGTGTATTCTGAGGGTGAAGGAACTCAGGCTACGAGGTTTGCATCCACCTGGAATCCTTTGCTGAGCTGTGTTTAACCAAGAATAGCAAATCCCAGTATGTGAAGCCTCAGGAGACTACACACAAAGGCTCTAAGCTGTGGCTGGACAAATTCCCTCTGAAAAGCTCTCATGAATAATAGTCCAGGGACATTACTCACTGAGTAAAAGCTGTTGATGATGATGATTCTCCCACCTAACCTTGATTTTCAGGTTTCTTCCCTTGGCTAGATCCCCACGTGGATCATGCAGGTAGTACCCAGAGAAGCCTTCAAACCTGTGGGGGAGGCAATGTTGCTGCTTCCAGTGAATGTGGGGGGTGTGTGCATGTTTTACTGTGTGTGCATGCTCATTGCTCTTTGTTGTTTCCTTGCATGCCTGGGGAGCTGTACAGCTGGGGTAGTGGAGATACTTGTCCTGAGGACTAGTAAGTGACAGCTAGGGATGTTGGAAGTGAAATTAAAGCATTTTGCTCTTACTGATGAGTTTGGGTACAGAAAACAGGGGATCCAGCCTCTTCATTCTCTACTTTCCTCCAGTCCTGGGGAAATCAGAGCATTCCCAGCCTCTGTGTCCCTTCAAGCAGTTGCTGGGCTAGCAGGACAGGGAAGTAGCTCCTTTTCCTTTCTTGGTTCTTTAGGCAAGGAACAGGCTGTGGCTGTAACTCATCCCTTGTGTTCTCCCTGTTACATTCCCAGCCTTATGCATGGCTTAACTGGTGCTTGTGCTTTCCCCAGGTGGTTTGGAAGAGGTGGGCCCCAACGTGAGCAGTGGTGGAGTAGAGCTTCCCAAGCAGAATTTGGGGGCTGTATTCCAAGAGGAGCCTTTTTGGCCTTAGTTACAGGACAAGGGCTGGCTTTGAATCTCAGTACATCTGCTGGGGAGAATTTGGACTGTAGAGGTTTCCTGACTAATGCTTTGTACTGGTTTCTCTCCTTGGGGTTCACTGACAGTGGAGAGTAGGCGACTGGTATCTTCCACTCTATGGGTGGGTAAGACTCAATGTCTTTAGTGGGCTGACTCTGCACAGTGACTGCTGCTTGTGCCAATGTCCATCTGCCGGGCACAAAAGATTCTCTAGGGAGTCTCAGCTTTATTTGGGAAATCCGAGTGCTCTGTAGCCACTTAAACCACCAAGCAAGTCTTGCTGTGCAGCAGGACTCTAGAAAGGGAGTTGTCCTTCAGCAGAGGAAGAGAAGACCCCAATTTTCTGTGTTAAAGGGAAGATGATGCCATGGCAAGGATTTCAAGCATTTCATCAGGCTGAAGATGCCCTGCAGAAATTCACTGCTGGGAAGTTCCCTTCTCCTGCCAGCATTTACCCCCAGTTTTAATGGTGGCACATGACATGCCTGGATCAGCAGTGCAAACAGGCTTCCTTGATAGTGCTTTCTTGCCTGCTATTATTGTCTGGTTTTGATGAGTACTTTCAGCCTGGAACGGGACTAAAAGATCACTCAATCTGACTGGCCAAACTTGCTTGCTTTGGAAATTCCTGAACATGATCTGAACAGCTCATGATCACATTCTTACTTGTGCGATGAAGAGAGATCTCTACTTGTAGAAGTCCCATGCTCCTGGAGAGCATCAGGGACAGGGTGAAGGACAGCAACATGTTGGATGATCTCCTTTCTGGCTGGGATAGTCCCTGGCTCTGGCCTGTGATGGTCTTGGTTTTTTTAGGACAGGAATTGCTGGAGGCTGCTGCCATGGGGCACTCCTTTCAGGGTTGGTGAGAAACCCTCTTTCACAAGTAGCATGGGCAAGATAGAGTTTCATCACAGCAAAATGCAGCAGGGTCTTATGTCTGATGATTAAGGGCTGGCTTAAAGACTATAATTTAAATAGCTGTTTCCTGTGAGGATTCAAAGTGCCACTGGGTTGGAATAGTGCCAGGAACTGCTAGGCCACAGGCTCGGTGGGGGCCAGCAGAGTTCTAGGGCACAGAATCCCCAAGTTAGAAATAAGTGCCAACTTAATTAAACTGCTGATCCAAACTCATCAGAGAGTGAGTCTTGAAATCATGGGAAAAGGGAGGACAAAAAGGCTGCCAGGATTTTAATAATAAAGGTAATTAAAATAATGAAGCACCTTTTGCATCCTTCCCCTGTGATTTTTAAAGCTCAGCTCAGGATCAGTGGCTCATTAAGTGTGGCACTGAGCTCCAGCAATTCTGATATTGCCCCTGAGAATTATGCCACTTTCTCACCATTTATTTCTGTCTCATGGGCTTGAGGTTATTAAAACTGCTGTGACAAAAGAAGCACTGAGGTTTTGTCTAGAGATGCAGGTACTTTTACAGGACAGCAGCAAAGGTAGTTGGAATTTGACCTTTGAAGAATTAAGCATGGTCACAAGTCTTTTGATGTCATGTTGGATTTTTAATTACCTGGAGTGAGGTTAGAGGTAAGGTACCACAGAAGCACCTTCTGAGACACCCCTCTACTCCCAAGGCATTAACTGGTTACGTCTATTCCATTCTAGTTGGGAAGCCAGCAAATTTTGCTAAGCTTTGGTTCTGAATGTGATTTTGGAAGGGGAAAATTTCAACCCACCCCTAACACTCCCCCATCCTTCATCATAACAACCTGCATTGCTGTGGACTACCGCTGTGAGGCACTCCTGCGAGTGTTGGTGAGACGCCCTCTCACCCTAACAGCCCTCACTGTTGTACCACAGCACTAGATTCTGTTTGGGAACCCCAGGGATTTCCCAACCCTGGTTGCATGCACACATGCAGGTCTCAACCACGGTTCAGGCCTGACACAGAGACAGACTTCTGCAGCCTGTGCAGAATGAAGAAAGATTCAAGTAGTTGCTAAAAAGCTTTCTCTGTGGGAGTGGATGTGTGCCAGTTCCATCTGATCAGACATCACCTTATGAAGCCTGTGCACATACTCAGATGCTAAGAATGTAATTAAGAAAGAGAAAGGGAAGCAAGAGCAGTTCTTGGGCCTTTGAGCTGGGCCTGCAATTCCTTGGTTGAAATGGTCTGAAGGTGCAGTGATGTGGCAATTGGAGCCATGGGCCCTTTTGCTGAGAGAACTTCTAAACCATGAAAACAACCGTGAATTGTTGCTGTGGCAACCTTCTTAAAATCTGACATTTGTGTTTTGTTCTTTCTTCTGGCAGCTCAGGAATCTTGGACTGATGCTGTAAGAGGAGGCCTTCAAAAGAAAAAGGTAAACTTTCAGTTGCAATATGTGTTGGTTGTCTGTTAGCCAGGTGAGCTCTGTGCCACAGATAAATTCCTATAAATGTTCCCTGTTGCACTCAGCAAGTCTCATTCCATGTTGGTCTGTCTACTTCTGCGTTACATGCATAGCTAGGACTGGAGTATAAGTCTTCTTGACCCTTTGCCATCCAAATTTGCACGCTGTTCTCCAGGGTTGCTGTTTTATAATGTGGTTATAATCTGTGATGCTACATCCTCTATCAGTACTTCCCAGGATGACTACAGTCACTTGTTGCCAGAAATATGGATTTAATCTTACGCCCTTCCCCACACACCTTTTTTGACAGTGGCTGAGGAGCACACGCACTTTACACCTGGCGGTTGGGGCCAGCATTTCCCCTCAGCACAGTGAGCCCCACAGTGATTTTCCTGATTTGCTGATACTAACTGATAAGGCACTTGTGCTGAAAGAAGTTGAGACAGGTGTAGCTGTGAGCTGCCTGCCATGTTGGCCCTGCTGCTCTCTGCCTTGTAGTGATTGCACTGGAGGACCTGTGAGCTGAGTTCTTTTGCAGGAAATACTCTCAGTACCCCATTCCTATCACTGCTGCCTGATGGCAGGTGTGACAAGAAGCTTCTTTGGCACCATTCCCACCCCCTTTTTCTGGCAACATAGCTGGGAACCTGCTTCAGGCTGTGCTCACTACAACAGGATTAGCCTCTCGTTAAAGCCATCTCCTTTTGATCTAGCCCTGTCGAAGTGAATCTGTCCTGACTCTCTGGCTTAGCAGGGGCACGATGAAGTGTTTGCAAGAGGATTCTCCCCCCATGTCGTGGGATTTTCCCCAACACTTGCTCCATTGGACACTTTACTGCTGCTAATCTCTATATTCAGGACTCGTGCCGCTGCAGAGCCAAGGCGGCTTTCTGAGGACCAGTGCTTCCAGGGACAACAGATCTGTTTGATTGAACAATTCCAGAGGACTTTTCTTGCTGTTGCTTTGACTGTTCATCTAGGATGCAAGAGGAAGGGCCCCGTGCTCTGAGTCGGGGGGGCTGAAAGAACAGAGATGTGTTAGACATCATTTTGAGAACTGGGCACTCTGAAAGTTAGAAAGGAAGTTGAATTTGACTGTGGGGAGTGTAACCAACCCTCCTTCCTTGGACTTGTTCGTGATTATTTTTTTCTTTTCTTTCTTTTTGCTGACAGTTGTCTGAGAAATTTACTCCTCCAGCTCCCATCACAGCTCCAGTAATGGGTCTGCTGGCTGAGCCTCAAGGGATCCATCCTCAGCTGACCAGGTTGCAAGAATCTGGCCAGTCACCCCCGGGAGCACCCAAGGAAGGCAGCCTGCAGGTACACAGGGAAAGTGGGACACTCCCCAGCCACCAGCTCCTTGTCATGTAGAAAAACAACTCTGCTTTTGAGATTCTTATTACTTGGCAGCTGCAGGGTTTATGTTGCTCCCTAGCCCTTATAAGACATCTCTGCCTAAGTGTTAGAGGAATTGCCAGGGTGGAAAATAACACCTGGGTAGAGCTGGGAGAGAGGGAGGAAGGCCAGGCAAGCTGTCAGCATGGTCAGCATGCTGGAAGTTGGGAATCCACAGAGGCCTGAAGCTATACCACAGTCTGAAGATGAGAATCTAACTCTGTGCTTCTGGGTATTCTCTGGGCTTGCAAAGGGGTGAAATTCTTTCTGTTCAGGAGGGGAATCTACCATCTCCATCCTTTCATGCTCCTGTTGCATTCATTCAGCTGCTTCTCTCTCTGTCAGTATCACCAGTTACCTGTGGAGAGGATTGAGAGAAAGGAGGTGCCCCCTGAGCACCAGGCTTTGAAAGCCACGTTTGAAGGGCTGGTGCAGCGCTGCTCTGCTATCGCCACTGATCCAGTAAGTCCTTCCTTCTCTGATCTTTGGCTTTTTTGTGATCCTAGATGTTTGACTGATGCTTTCTTCTATTGGTCAGGAAAAGAGAGGAAGAATCTTGTCCATATCTGCCTACTTCCTTTAGGCCATAGGCTTGTCCATCTCTTGGGAACTGAGATGCATTCTCTAGCGTTTATCCACTGCTTCTCATTGCCTCCCTGGAGTGATGGTTCTGTCCTCTTGGCTCTTTTCTCTGATGAAAGTAGAAGAAATAACCCAGCTAATTCAACTTCCTTTTTCACTGGCTTGATCTGTAGATAGTTTCTGCAGAGCTAGTATTACCAGATACCCTCAGAGCTTAGAGGTAAAGGCTGAGATATCCTGGCTGGAAGAGAAAGCCAGACAATCTTTGTGTCCAAGTCACTGTAATTTCTCCACCCTTCTTCCTGGAAGGCTGTTGGCATCCATGCCATGTTGTGTGGATGTATCAAGTCAGAGTGTCTGGAAGCAGAAAAGCAGTGTGCAGCATTGCGTCAGTTTGCTGAATCTTCCGAGAGCTTTGGGGCACCACAAAGCCTTCCAGAGTATCTCTGCTTAGTGGGTGTAGGGATGAACACTGAGCCCAAACTGCTATGCCAGAGTCAGACAATTTGTATGTAGCAGCAGCTTTGGTGTGTTTGCTCTGTGCTTTCTGAGAGTAGAGCATAGCAATTTCTAGGAGATAACCTAAAGGTTCCCTCTGTGGACAGAAAGGCCTGTTGGTTTGGGCTTAAGCACTTGGCTTATGTGGGGGTTGAATAGTGGGGTTGGTACAGCAATGCAATGTGCCTGAGCTCTTAGGCTGCTGGGCCTGTCCCAGCATTGCCCAGAGCCAGGCATTTCTACCTATGGTATAATTTACCTTGAGTGGTTTACCCAAGATGGGATTAATGGGATCAGTCCCACCAGACCTTCAGTACTCAGCCCCTTTCCTTGGTGTTTACCTAGAATGGGAAGGATATTCCCCCTTTTCCTCAAGCTGACCAGGAAGAAGTTGTTGCTCAGGTCAGCCAGGGTGAAGCTGTCTAAATGGCCCATGCATCAACTAGTGGACATTTCTCAAGCTTTGGAGATAGTCACTCTGTCTTGTGGACTGCAAGCACTGGCAGAAGGGAGGAACTCCTAGGCTTGGGAGATGGGAAAGTGGGGCAAATCCAGTTTCCTGTCTTGGGAAGAGAATGTGTGCATATTTATGTGCACAGTGAGGGCATGGCTGGCTTGTATTGCAGTCCTGGGCTGGTAGAGGCTGAGATGCAGCTGAATTGTAAGGTGCTGTGGGGAAAACAGAGCAGGGGAGGAACTGAGTGAGAACAACTTGGTTCTGGGAAAGGTGGCTTTGAAGCTTTGATGGAGCTAGCAGTACCTGTTTCGCTTCAGAAAACCCGAAGGAAGCTGGAGGACGCATTGCAGCGGCTGGAGTGTTTGTATGAGAAGCTCCGTGAGCAGGCGGTAAGTAGATGCCACCATTCCTTATGGTCCAGCCAGGTTCCTGATCTCACCTTCACACTGGGCTGTGGGCCTTAATGTTTGTCCTAGTGTTACCAGCACATATCCTCTTGAGAAAGGTAGGGGAGTGCCAAACCTTATGCTGTACCTTGAATCCAGCCAGCCTTATCTCTTCTTCCTTAATCTTAGCCCAGACATAGTGTAAGAAGAAGCTGAGGAGGTATTTGCAGGGTGCTCTTGCCCCCAGGAAGTATGCTGGCATATAGACACGTTCCAGTTGGGAAGAAGCAATTGGGGATAGTTAAGTGTAAGCCTAGTGTAACCTCGGGCTTAGAAAACTCTGCCAATGGCTGAAGGGTTAGCCATCAAGGGAGGAATCCTTTTAACATGCACCCTTTCCCTGAGTGTCCATGTTAGGCCTGAACAGAGACAGGATTCTGTGCTAGATGGACCTTTGACCTCCTCAGATACATCAATAATTAATGTAACATTTATTAATGCTGATATGTCATTACTTAGGACCTGCATTCACTGTAACCCAGCCTGGGTATTAGATTAATGTTTGTTGTAGGCTGAGAAACTGAGGGAGGAAGCAGGCTGTCCTTCCTGCCAGTGCTTGACTGTCTTTTTTTGGTGAGGATGAGATGGAGAACAGGAGGGAAGGGTGTGGAGGGGCGGGGGTCTGTGCTGAGCGTGCTGACTCATTTCTGCTTCCTCCCCCCAGCTCTCTCCAACCATCCTCATGGGTCTCCATGAAATTGCCCGCTGCATTGAGGGTAGGAACTACCAACAGGGTCTCCTGGTTCACACCCAAGTGGTGAGCAGCAGCAGTTTCAGTGAGGTGTCTGGTTTCATGCCCATCCTGAAAGTCCTCATGACCATTGCTGACAAGCTGAATGTGTAAAGTGTGGAGCAGCTGGAACAGTGCACACCGAGAGCTGGCGGACTCCCTCATCTGTTGATGTGCTGCAGGTTGTGTACTCTCTTTCTGTCTCTGGAGAAATAAGGCTGTTCCAGTGCCTGGCACTGTGATAGGCCAGCACACCCGGCCCCACCTACTCTCCAGACAGCCCACTGGTGCCTGGGTCTCCCGGAGACTGTTCTTTCTTCCTCTTCTTTCTTACTAGTCTGAGGCTGCTTCCCAGTCCAGGGATCTCAATTTCAGGCTGTGCAGGTTGCACAGAGATCCTCCCTCTTCCCTGTATCCCTGGCACAAAGGGGAAACTCCTTCCCTCCCAGGATGATACTACTTTTTTTAGTTTAGGAGATGAACAGGGCTGGCACCTGCAGCACCACCAGACAGAAGAGCCTTAGGCTCTATTCCCTGCTGTAGTGTAAACTGCTTGAGTGACAGCTGAGCTCCCCTGGGACCTAAGCTGGGGTATCTTTTCCCTGTTAGGCTGCAGTGAGGATCTCACCTCTGGTTTCTCCTTTTTCTTCATTCTCATCCTTAACTCTCCCTCTTGTCCCTCTGCATCCATAGTCTGCTACAACTAGGGCTAACTACCAGCCTCCTCTGCACTACCTTTAGTTGTGTCTTTCTTCTTCACCAAGCCCTCTCTTTTCATAGCCAAGTGTCCTGTTTACCCTCTATCTGTCCTCCTTTATATCTGTTTCCCCCATAAGCTGCAGACTTGAGCCCCTTATGTTTAAGGCCCAGAGCTGATTCTTTCTTCCAACTGCTAAGTCTTTTCCATTCAGGAACGCTAGCAGGTTGGACTGCTGGTCCTGCTTTGTGACAGAGCCAAGCACATCCTGGTTTGGGGCTAAAAGCTGCCCTCTCTGGCTCCTGGCCTTTTTCACTTCCTTTATGTTAGCACAGTTGGCCTTTTGCCCACTGGTGTTACCTAAAGGCTTCCTACATTGGGCTTTTCAGGCTATCTAGGGGCTTTAAGAGAAGCAGGGATTGTTCAGGTCCCACAAAGGATCCCCTAGAGCTACTCTATCCTAGACTTGAGCAGCGGGAGAAAGCTCATTGCTCCAGCTGTGGTGTATTCATTCTGCCTACAGTAAGAGACATGTGCAAAGGTGCCCCTTGGCACTGTGGTGGCAGGAGGTGATGCTGTCAGATCTGGAGTATGTGGCTGTGCTCAGGCTTTTCATCACTGTGGCATTTCCTCTGGGGTAAAATAGATGAATGAAGCATATCTGACCTGGAGAAGGTCTGGGAAGGCAGATGCGATTTTAGTGTGTCTCTCCCTCTCTTCTTCCCTCCTTGCCTTCATCTCTCTCACTATCTTTCATGCTAACCAGGCAGTGTAATCACTGGGCCTTAGCTGGGAGCAAGGCTTCCTCCCAACCTTTGGCTGCATCCAGCCCTGCTTCCTCTGCTTCCTGCTTGAGTGATTATGCCATCATGAGCCTGTGTGGTTCAGTGACTTACACAAATCAGCCTGCTCTACTGTGAGATTTAGGAGGGAGGAGAATCAGAGAAGGGAGGGGGAGGACATGTCTCATTCTCTCCTTTGCAGGTCAAAGTGCCTCCTTGTTGCTGCTGTGTTGTTTCTATTGCTGCGGTTTGATGCACTGAGATTACAGAACAGCAAAATAAAAGCTATGTTTTGTGATGCTGCTAGCTTTTTTTTTTTATTTATTTCATAGGCTTGTCACCTCTGGCTACAGGGGACTTCCCTTAGTCTGCAGGGCCACCCATTGAGAGCTGAGTTCTCAGCTTTAGTGAGAGGCCAATCGAGAACAGTGGGGCAAGCCAGATTCTGGGCTCTGCTAGTGTGGCAGCAACTGTCCTGCTGTGGTGAGACCTCAGGCTTTACCTACTTCCTAAGTCTGCAGGGTCAGAGTACTGATCTTCTCCAGATCACCCACCTCAGTTGTAACTGTTCATCTGCGTCAGACACAAGAAGGTCCCTGGGATGGCTGAGGTTCTCTTGGGGAATCACAGCAGTGCTGGGGATTTTACACTTGGCATTGGGAGCTGGAAGAATGTCAGTAAGTAAACAGCCCTTGACGAGATCCTTTCCTGCTGGAAGTCAATGTTACACCACCAAAGCTATGCAACTTAAACGAGGATGAGGATCTGACCTATGTGGAAATCAGATTTATACCTTTAATTGTCAGCTCTTACCATTAGTTTAGTGACTTGTGAATTTGTTGGCTGATTTCATTTAAGCCTTTAAGGAGGTAAGAAGGCTGAAGTGAAACATCAGTAGTGAGGTAAAGTCAGGGGGAAATCAAACTAGCTTCCACAAAAAGACTGATGTAATCTCAAAACATTTTTGTTTTCTTTTTGCCTCCAGCTGGGTAGCTAGTTTATATGCACAGGCCAGGACTCTATTACCTGGCTTGTGGTTGGAGAACCTGGGAGGAAATAAAGGTTGAGAAAGCTTGTTTGGATGGGGAAGATTCAAAGGGCTGTTGCTGGGAAAGTACCAGAGTTTATGAGAGTTCTGGGGTGCTATGGACACAGCATGTGTATTCAGGGAAAATCAGCCTTTGTTAGTTCTGCTGCTGGCAGAGGCAAACACCAAGTGTAAGGGTCTTGCAGAGCTTTTGCAGCCCAGTCTGGGAGCAGTTAGCAAACTATTCTGGCCTCCCAGCTGTCCTGCATTGGGAGATGGAAGCTGATTTTCAAAGGCAGCACTTGTGTTATGACCCCTCTTGATGCTGTAGGAGAGAGCAGGTAGCCCCAGAGGCATATATTTGCTTAGAAAGTACATTAGGGAAATCCTAGCTTTCTGAGATCAGTTAACAAGCCCGATATTCCTTAGATTCTGTCTTTCGGAATCCAGTTATCCAGTACCTTGTGCAGTCCAGCCCCTCTCTTTCTTTAACTTAGGTCACCTGTACCACTGAGAAATAAGCAGGGATTTCCCCATGTATTTCTCAGATGCATTTGACTTTAGTTCCCTCCAGCACACACAGCTCCTGCTGCCCACGGACTCATGCAGAGAGTGGCTATTTATCCTGCCTTTGCTGCGAGTCCTTCCTGCTTGCCCCTTTGTCCCACTGCTGCTCAGTTTTGCTTCAGGTTTACCCTAGTGAGCACCATCCCTAGAACTCCCCCTGGTACGGAAACGAGGCAGGGGGAGATGAGGTGACCCACACAAGGGTCTTTTGAGAGGCTTGTGTTAGAAGCCCCATCTCCTGGGCCCCAGTGTGGTATAGGTCCTCCTAAGCCCCCCTGGAAAGAACTCCTCTATTTATAGCACTGTGTCAGGTGGCTGGTAACAGCTTCTGGTCTATAGATTGCAGCTCCTTGGCATTGCCTCCTCCCATGTGGGCACATGCTACCACAGCATCCCTGTGCTGCTCGACAGAGAAAGCATTTTCTGTTGGGTGAGAAGGCCTTTGGGTTGACAAAGAATTGGGGGCAGCTGTAGGAAAGGATCTCTGGGCACAGAAAACAGAGCTCTAATCCTGTTGCAGATAACATCATGTCTGCAGGCTAGGCTTGTGTGTTTGGGGGAGCTGGAGGGGCAGAGATTGTTAGGCAGTATTTGTTTGTAAAGCCACTTGCTCTGAAGATAATGCTTGCACTAACTTCTATTGAGGGAGCAGTGTGAGTCCCCACAAAGTCCTTTCCCAAAGTGTCTTTGAAGCCAAGAACCCATTGAAAGGAAGAAAGGGCAAGAGAGGGGATTAGTTTGTTCAGCAGCTGTGAATTTCAGTGGGAGGCTGATGAACTCCAAAGTCTTTGTTGAGATTTTTTTTGTAAGGAGCCCTGCTGGAGGGAGAGACCCACACGGGGGCCGCGGCCTTAGACAAGAAGGAATCCGAAGCGGCAGGGAGCTGTAAACGGGCCACAAGGACTTTTCCCAAACACTTTGCGGAAAAGGTGTTGTGAAGAGAGTGGAGAGGGATTAGCATGTGAAATGACACTTTCCATTGACTCCACAGAGGGGAGGGGAAGAGGGCTGGCTGGCTGATTTATTAGCATTTTGTTCCCTTCTCTATTCTGCTCCCCCAGCAGCCCCCCTCCCTTGCTCCCCTCCTCCCTGAGCCCTCTAAAGAGGTTTGGATTGGAAAAGGGAGCGGGGGGCTGCCTGTTTGTGTGTCATCTGGGCGAAGGTGACCACCTGGGAAGCTGAATGTAAATATTTCTCCTCTGAGGAATGCGCCTTCATTAAACCGAAATGAATACATGGAAGCATCCAATCCTGCCGCACAATGGCAGCAGTGCCTTTACCGCTGGGGGCTCCTTGCGCCAGGGAGGGAGGACCCCTCCGGCCCCGACCCGCTGCTGAGGTCAGCACATTTTGCAGCTGCAGTGTCGCCATTTTCTCCCAGAGAAAGAAGCCCGCGGTGGTGGGGCTGACACTTGTAATGTCCCCTTCACCAACAGGCGTCACTGTGCCCAGCGGGCAAACCCTGGGCTGTGCCATGACCTGCACGGGGCAACTGTGGGGGGCAGTAATATCAGCCGGGGAGGGATGGGGTCGCGCCGCCTGCCATGTGCTGAGGAGGAGAAGGAAATGGGAAACGGCTTCCACATCTTCTTATGTTTCCAACTGGCTGCTGGATGGGGGGCACGGATGGACAAGTGGGTAGAAGCTGTATCCTCGGGCATGCAGTGGTCCTCAAGCCAGCCTGTCCTGGAGCTTTCCCTCCTGAGTGAAAGACTCTCACCACCTCTTTGCGTTCCTGCCCAAGGATATATTCTCACCATAAAGACATGGAGCAACTGCTGATGAAGATGCAAGAGAGACCAAGTGCAGGATCACTGTATTAATAACCTTTGCGCAAACAGCTGGTGGTTTGCATGTGAAGTGGAAGTGTTTCAGGTTTCCCTGAGAATGGGCCAAGATTGTTTCTTGCCATTTTTGAAGGGCCAGATTCTTGCTTGACATGAACATTCTTACTCTAATGAGACCTCAGCTTGCCCTAGGTCCGAGTTCCCACCCCCAACACATTTGATAACTAAGAGACACATACACACTGCAGCGTGTCTCCAATGTATCATCTCTGAAGTGGGCAACTGGGCCCCTGCCTGCCCCCCTCCCACCCTCTTTCCTCCTGGCAGTTAGATGCAACCTCAAGCAAACTCAAAGAGAGAGCAGGCCTTGTCTGCTCCTGGTGGGGGCCAAAGCTGTGCTGCATGGAGGGAACGGTTCAGACCTTCTTATGCTTAATGGATGGGTAAGTGGCTGGATTTTAGTCTCCAGAACTGATACCCACACACACAATGGGATGAAAAAAACCACCCAACTACTTAGACACAACAGTATTTTGCAAGCACTTGGTTACTGATTTATTGCATTGGTTTACAAATATTGGCTACAAGACAGGTCTAATGGCCAGTAACTTAGCTCTGCTGGCTTCTCATCTGGCTAAAGCACACTTCAAACAGCAAAGCAGATGATAACCTCTCACCCTGGGGAAGATCACTGTGAAGGCGAAGTGAGCTTCCCCAGGTCCTGCAGCTAACGGCTTCTTCCCTCCCTACCCCAACCACGGCAAGGGAACAGAGATGCATCAACCAAATCTTCCTGCTGCTTGCTTAGCCTATAGAATATATACAATAAGCGGTAGAGGAAAAACTGTTATGTATACATCACAGTAACTGTGCAATAAATTAAACTTCAAAGTGCTTCACTTCCCTATTTACAACACCATTAAATAGTAACTGACATTATTTTCTCAGACTAGGAGGAAGTATTTAGTTAGTTAGCTGATGGGGTAAGAGTGCTTGGCAAGCACACCAGGAGGTGGGGAATGGGCTCAGCTGGCAGCTCCTCTCTAGGAGAGGTGTGGGAGGAAAGAGGGACTGGAGAATTGTGAGGGCATCTTTATGGCATCAATCAAGGGCTTTGGCAAGGATGCTGGGGTGAAAAGGGAGACCAGACCTGGAGGATTAGCAGATACAGAGAAAGTGTAAAAAGTGATGGGACTCTTGAACAGCTGTTTAATGGGCAGGTCAAGCAGCAGCTTCAGTCTTGCTGCTGGCAACTCAAACGTAAAGCACTAGACAGCTTAGCAAAACTGTCAAAGCATGGGAAGTGATGCTGTGGACCTCCTGGAGGCTGGCTTGCTGCAGGAAGGAGTTGCACACTTTTTCTATTCCCTCAAGGTGTAGAGCTTAATAAAAGGCAGTAACAACTTCATTTTAGCATCTCTATTTTTTTAACGTACTAGAAGCCCCTTCTGTTTACGGGATTACCATTCTGAGTTGCCCAGCTCTGGTGCTGCCACCTCAGCTTCCTTGTGTTTTCCCAAGCGTTGATTTCACTTACTCAAAAGCCCAGAACAGGTGCTTGTTTGTGGAACAGACAAGCTCAAAAGAGCAGGAGCCACAAAGAACACCTGAGTTTTCAGCAATAAAACCGTAGTCACTGGATAGAGTGAGTCTGAATTGGAGGGACCAAATCTCACCTTTTGTCAACACTTGAGCATCTTCCCAGAAGTCATCACCCACTGTGCTAATGGGAAATGCCTCATATGGCCAAAGCCTAGAGGCTCATGCAAGCTCTTTTGCCTTGCCCGAGCCTCAGTGAGGTGGCATTGGGAAATGAGACAAAACTAAGCCAAAGGGAAATGGTGCAGGGGGCTGAAAGGGAGGGCAGGAGAGGAGGGGGGGCAAACAGCACCATGGAGGAGCAGAGGCAAGTTAGAGCTTTCTCTTGAGCTTGCGGCTGGCCCCGCCACCCCCACTCCGCTCCCGCTTCTCCTTGCGGACACAAAAGTACTTGGTGACCCTTTTGCGGCACTGCTCACACCGCACAGCGCAGCACCAGTGAAACTTGCAGTTGCAGCTGGACACCATCTCAGCTCGCCTCTCCTCCACCGCCAGCCCACAGTCCCCACACAGCCGCCGGCAGCTCCGCTTCTCCCACTTGCTGAGTGCCTTGCCCCTCTTCAGGCATTCCCTGCCCTCTGTGCCCAGCAGCCCCAACGTCTTGTTCTCCAGGCAGTAGTCAGGAGAGTCTTCTAAATGGACCAGCTCCTTCTTGGAGATGGAGCTGAAGGTCTCAGCGATGGCACCCCGGTTGGCAGCGCTGTTCCCTCCCCCCTGCAGCAAGTCTACCTTCAGGGCTTTGTGGTACCTCTCCTTGAGGTAGGTCCCCACCTCTCGAAACTCAGGCAGCTGCAGCCAGCAGGTCTGGGTGGTGCAACTCCCTGACACGCCATGGCATTTGCAAGTCCGCTTCATGGTCCCTTTCACAGCCTACAGGGTGAGGAGAGAAGGAATTCAGGGAAAAGCCCAGAAGGGTCATTTCTGTGCTGCAGTTCATGGAGAAACATGGCTCAACGTGGCTCCAGGCCTGTGGAGGGGTTTGCAGTTGACTCTTGCTGCACAGCATTTGGCTTAAAGCTCACAGATTTGCCCCTCTACAGTACTTCCCTACTTAAACTGGGAGAAAGAGGACAGCAGGAAGCCATTAACAGTGTAATTATGGAATTTTTGCTACCTTAGAACAAACACCACCCATCACGACAGTACTGCTGCCATTCCCTTCTCAGCAAGGTAGTTGTTTCTTCTGGACATGTGCTCTTAGCCACAGCAAGTTGTGACTCTCCATAGTGAATGGCTAGAGCCAATCTGGTATGCGCTGTCAGGTCTGGAGGGAGAGAGGGGCTCACCTTTCTACCTGCCTCATTGTTATGCAGGTTCATAGCAGCTCTGGCATCTTGTCCAGTCTCCAGGGCATCCACAAACTGCTTGGAAATGGCTTCCCCAAAGCCCACGTTATCGCTGCAGCCTCCCCACAGCCAGCCTTGCCCCCCTAGGAAAGATGAGATGTCTGCTGTCAGGGAACTAGCCCCTTGCCTGCCTGGCTTGTGGCTCTGGGGACAAAAAGGGGTCTCAGAAGTGATGGGAGGGAGAGAGGCTGTGGGGCAAATCCAGCCTTTTGCCTCATAGTACTCCCCAGTTCCCTCCCCTTGGGCTCATGCCAGGCACCAAAGGGGTATATCTTGTGTGACAAACCCAGGGATTTCCAGGCTTTCTATAGAACAGGTTTCAGATGCTGTCAATTACATCCATTAGCAGCTATGCAGATAAGGTTTTGGGTCTTTAACCACCTTCTCTCAAACCCTTACTTGAACTGGTTCGGTCTGACTCACAGAGACAGCATCTTGCTAAAGTGGATTAGCAAACTGCTGGAGGCATCCTGGTCAGAGGGAACAGATTCACCTCCGCTGGGAAACAACCCAAGCCTGGCACACATGTATTGATGAGGCCCTCTTTTTGGTATACCCATAATCCTGGGATGATGTTTGGCATCTTAGAAGGGTCTGATTTTCCAATTATCATAAAGAAACAACGGAGTCATCACAGAACTGGAAGACTGCACAGCAAGATGTGGAGGGTACTTTTCTTAACTGTATGGGAGCTGGATAACTTAGCTCAGCTGACTGGAAACACATCATGCGGTTTGCTTCTTTTCCTCCTAGAGAAAAATGCCAACTCTTTGTGGCTATTTGAAATCTGGAACATTCTGACACTAATGTGCCTTAGTGGTACATCTCAAAAGTTGTCGTTAATGGCCTTGTGCCTCTCTTGAAAGGCCTGGCCTTTGCCTGGACTTCCCCAGAGCATCATGGTCCCCTCTCCCAGGGAAAGGCAGGGGTGTCTCTTGGGAAGTGGGTAACTGCAGTAGATGAAGTCCAAATCAAGAGCTGGGACCAAAGGGAGAACAGAAACCTTTCACACACTTGGATTAGGCAAAACAGCGTTTAGAATTGAATCACACTGTTTTGGACAAGCCCAAAAGCTTCCTTTGCCTTCCAAGGTGTTAAGTTCATGATGGAAAATTTTCATGAAAAACAGGTATGTTTTGGGGAAAAAAAATGTAGTATGACTAACTTAGTTTTCCAGAGAATAAAATTTGATGTGGCATTGCACAGAAGTCTTGTTCTGCTAGAAGTGGGCTATCCCATGCCTCAGACATCTATGAGGTAGTAGCTGTTTTAAAAAATCTTAGCTAATAAAGCAAATTATTAAATACTGGACACCGCAGAGGAGTCTGTCGTAAACTGACATGTACTGACTGCCCAGTGTAGCTAGGCAGGGAAAGGCTTTTAAAAAGACCTTGATAACTTAAAAGTTGACCTCTTTCAATTCCAAACAAAAGACTGAAATGTCAATGTTTTCTGTGAAAGCTGAGTGGAGAGCTGGAGCAGTGCAGCCAGGGGTTCCCCACCCAGGGGTGCTTAGTGGCTGCAGGCCTGGGTACTGCTGCGACCGTTGCAGGGCAAAGGCTGTGTGCTGTCATGGGCAGTTCTGGTTCTGCTCTCAAGTGCCTGCCACGCTGACAAACACTGGAGGGGTCTATGAGTGCTACTCTGCTTTCCCTCCTGGTGATTCTGCTCTGAGGCCATCCTCGTCCTGCAGAGCCTGAGAGCCTTAAGGTCCCTGATCAGCACTGCTCTAACCAGACCTGCCACGCAGATGTGTGGCATCAGATCCTCTCCTCTGCCTGTATGATAGTTATTCCCTCCAGCAGCTTAAACAGATTTGTTCTTGATGTGAACGAGGGAAACTGCAACCCTCTCCTACTTTCTTGCTCATTTAGAAAGTAATGGAAAACCTCAAGGGCTCAGCCTCAGGTGGTGTAAATTGGAGACCCTATTAGCTTCCATAGAGCTACTTTGGTTCGAGCTGGAAAAGCTCTGCTCTGGGCAGTACTTCCAGGTGTGAGGACCAGGAGGAGGATTTGTTTCTGCAGGCCTCAGTGAAGGAGAAGAGCTGTCTCCTGCTGCCTGGGATGTGAGAGAGGGATGGCAGCTCATCTCTCCTTACCCAGCTGTCCGTTGCGGGAGTCATCACAGCCACAGTTGTCAAAATCCCCCAGGCTGCAGTTCCGGGTCAGTGTGTACATGACACCCGCAGAGCTGATGGCATGGACAAAAGCAGTTTCTCGGTTTGCTGTCAAGTAAGAATACAAGGAAAGCAGATGTGCTAAAGGTTTCATGGCGAGACCAGTGTTCAAAATTACTCCTGCCATGCAGGAGACTGTGTAGGAAGAGATCAGAGCTTTGTGGGGTGGAGATGAGGCCCTATATGTCAGATTAGCTTAGTTTTGGCTTGAACTGCACAAAGGCAGAAGCTCCCAAATTCAACCCAAGCTGACTTGTGCCATTTCCAAGGGTGTGGATGAGTTTAGAGCTTGGCTGTCCTTGTGGGAGCTCAGCAGTGGGGATACAGCACAGACAGCCAAATGTCCCCCACTGACACACTCCAGAGGGGAAGAGGCCCTCTCCAAGGATCAAAAAGCTCCTTCCCCACGGTCCCCTTGAGCCTGACCTTCTGCTGGACACTGTCGAGGGCTCAGAGCAGTGACCATACCTACCAACAAGGATTGGTGTGGTCATCATCAGCTGACTTCACTTAGCCTTTGCCTTTCACTTAATACTAGCAAGGTCTGGATATGCGCAGACAACCTTGACAGGAACAGTTCAGGGACCTGCTCCCAGCCCCAGAGTGTTACTTTCCATGGAACTGCCTCCTCAAGACCCCACTTTGAAACCTCTGTCCACCTCTGCCTGGGGCGCTGGTGCCCTATCTGCTGCCAGTCCCACCAGAGGCCTGGGGCTCTTCTCCATACCCAGGTCCTGCTTGTAGAGGGCCATTATGAGAACAGCCCAGCATCATATATAGGTTTAGAGGACCAGGTATGCACTGAAACATTTCCTGGCACCTGCAAATGGGTAAGGAATGTGATACTATGACAAAGACCACAGCCCCATGCCCTACAGTGGCACAGGTCATGGATGCTGTATTTCTGCCGAAGGTGGCCTTGGCATCTGGAAGTTGTGGGAAGACTTTTCTCTTGCCTCTTGGCCAGAGCACAGCCACTGAAACATTCTTTCCTGCTCCCTTTAGCCATACCCCTCTGCTTGCCACTCCACCACCCCATGCTGCTTCTCAGCGTCCCTGGGACACATTGATGAGAGACACCAACTAGGCATAGCAGGTCCAGCAGCCCATGCTGCAGGTCATGGTTGTGCATTCTTGTGGGGAGCCACTTTTGTAAGAGTTGGTGGGACACTCCTGTCCTGCATAAGCTGGGGCTTGGCAGGTCTGAAGGCAACACTGGCATTGCAAGGCTGCCTTGTCTTGAAGCTAGACCCCAGCATGTCTGGGAGCTGATGTGTGAAGGGGCCTCCTGGAAAGATCCCTCTGGGCATTCCTGGGAGAGGCACATCCCAGGTGGGTATAGGGAAATAAGGGAGGCACTTAGGAAGACGGGAGGAGCCCATAGGCTCTAACCTGTAGCAAAGGGGTCCCAGCAGTGGTACCCTATGCTTTCCTTACCACTGCGCAGACCGCCATGGCTGGAGAGCTGCAGTGCCCTCTCCGGGCAGTTCCAGCGGTCCCAGGCAAACTGGAACTTGCACTCCTCGATGCCGCTCTGTGCCCCGGCTGCCACACTGCTGGAGTAGATGAGATACGCCTAGGAACAGAACAGTGGGTCAGGAAGGGGGATGGAGTATGCCCTGCTTCAGCCCCCCCCCAGCATTAACTTGCTAAACTGAGTCAGTGTTGTCCAGCATGCAGGCACAGCCCTGTGACTGTTGGGCTAGGAATGTCCCCAGGCTACTCTCAGGGTCTGGGAGAGTCGTCCCTCAGCTGCTCTAGTTTCCACTGCAAACAGTGTAAAGTTGGTGTATCCCCAGCTGCTTCCCACACAGCAGTGGGGCTGATGCAGGTGTCGCTTTCCTGTCCTGTGCTGCATATCATGGGTCCTGCTGCTTTGGGGTCTAGAGATGGATGGAGAAGCACAGTGCAAAACACCAGGGTGAATATGGCTCCAGGCTCCCCAGGAGGCTAGCATTCAACTGAAAATAACTTGCATGCCATCTTACAGAGACAAGATGTTCAGAGCTGAGGGGGTCTCTCAGGCTTGGCTCCCCTGGGGAGTGGAGCTCTACACTAGTAGCAACAAACGCATTTTCTGCTGTGATGGGTCAGAGCCTGACCCTCCCAGGGGGAGGAGGCCAAACTGTTGGCTGTTAGCCATGTTAGGAGATGTGTCTGTGGGAATAAAGGGAACCCCTTATTTCCCCAGCATGAGAGGAGGCAGAGACTCCTCCTCAGAGACTAGGGAGCTCAAGGCCAGCAGGTGCCCCCTGCCTCCACTGCAGCCCCAGGGGGACAGCCAGTGCTTTGGGGCAAGGTCGCTCCACCATAGCACTGAGAGCTGTAGAAAGAGCTAGATGGGCTTGGAGGGGTTCTTGGGGAATAGTCAAAACAAAACTAGGGTGAATTTTACAGCTGTCCCTGGCTAGGAAAAAAAAGCCTGTGAAAGAGGAGTGCAAGGAGGCAGGGGGTCAAAAATACCAAACAAGATCCTGGCCATTCCAGTTGTGCTCCTCAGCAAAGTATGTTTTGCAAGGCCTAAGGAAAGTACCTTTCCAGCTTGATGAATGTGGGTCCTGATGCTAACCTAATCATTGGGAAGTGATAGTTGACAGGTGAGAGCCTGAGCTGGTGCCAATAGACAAATCTCCAAAATCCAGCCCCAACCAGCTTAAAAGGACTGATGCAGCCCAAGGAGTTACAGGTTATAGCAGGTTATTCCTGCCTTTCCTCTGCCTTGTTGCTGGAAACCTAGGGGTGAGGGTGGATGGAGAGGAGTAGAAAGGAGGAGCCCCTCCCTCTCTCCCTGGGTTTAGTGGAATCAGGGGCAGAGATCAAAGGCATTTTTCTTACCTTGGGGCCGGTCATCAGGAAATTATTCACTGACCTGGAAGACAGAGAGGTGTCAGCAGAGAGGGGGTAATGGTGGAGGGGCCTGGGGAATGCCTGGCATCCTAGAGCTCTCTTCTCACACCCCCCCTTGCCACCCCCACCCGCCGCAGCCTGCCTGTCTCCTGTTGCAGGCACCTTTGGTCTCTTCCCCTGTCTCTTCTTGCTGCTTCCTGCGAACCAGGATGGTGCCGCCTTCTTCCCCCCCTCCTACTCTGCTCCCCCACCTACCCTGTACAGGGCTGCAATCTCCTCACTGATCCCACCTTTTGCTTTCCTCTTCACAGCTGCCCTTCATACCAGTCCCCCCATTATTTTTAGTGCTTTCCTGGTTCCCCAGCCTTACTTTTTACCTTACCAAACTGCTGTTCGGCTTAACTCAGGGTAGCATTGCCCCCAGCCTCAAGAGCCAGACCATGGGCCAGCACCGCCCTCTCTGTGGGACCATGCTGAAGGAAAGAGGAGGTCACACTACTGCTGCTTCACAGCGTGTGTCCCAGCAGCCCTTGTTTTCCTGCAGTGCCAGCTCTGACTGCCCACACTCTTCTCTTGGTCACAGTACGGTGATGGCTGAGCACAAACATGTTTGTCCTCCCCATCCTACTGGCCACTGTGCAGGGGGAGGAGTCGGGGTATGGGATTGGGGGATAGCCCTAGCCAAAATTAAACTTTCTGGTCTTTCTGCTGAAGGTGTGACAAGAGCCACAAGGCAGCATGGCTAGTCTCCATTGCTCTCCCCAGGCAGGGATTTGCAGAGCAGATGCTGGCCAGATCTGAGTCTCTTTCTCCAGCAAGAAAGACTGATCCAGTGCAAATGGTCAGTCAGCATTAGGAGTCCCTGTGGTGCGGTAACCACCATTAGGAATGTGGAGGATGGTTGGGTGAATCCAGCTTAGCTGCATCATGGCAGAAAGGACCGAAGCTTTAAAAAGGGCCAAGAGCCAATCCCAAATATCCCTATCCAGGAATGACACAAGAAAAAGGAGGTTTTTCCTACAAACACCTCATTCCAGTCTCTCCAGGTTTGCAAAATTACCTTCATTGCTATTTCTGGTGACTCTCTAGAGCACCTCCCCTGCCAGCACCCCAGCACTCCAGAGTGATGTGTGAGTGCTACTATCCCTAGAGGAGGACACTGAGGCCAGAGAGGTGGCCTGACTGGGCTGAGACCTTGCAGTGAGTGAAGGATCAGTAAAAAGCTAGAGCATGTGCTGAGAGGAACTGGGGTCTTCAGCATCTCCTCGAGATGATGTTCTACTTCAAATGCTGGATGTCTCCCAGTGGAGGATGCTTCTCTTGCCCTTGCAGAGCCTCAACCCATGCTCTGTATCTTTAGCAGAGCAGCATGCTCCGCTCTGCAGCTCGGCTACCTGGCACACAATGATGCTTGCTGCTTTTATAGCTCCTCTCTGTTCCCTAAAATCCCAGTAGCTGGGCAGACTGTGGCTTGATGCAGGGCAGAAAGATGTGGGTTAGGGTATGTTTTTTTCCTCCCTATGTGTTTTCAAGGGATGCTCTCTGGAGCCACAGGTATCCCTGGCAAGGGAGGACAAGGGCACTGTCCTGTCATGCTACAAATTCAGCACAGAGAATACGGGGGTATCCCAGGGTGGACTCAAGCACAGCCAGAAGCAGGCATTGCTGTTCCAAACTGGGGGACAAGGTGTAGCTGTGCTGCAGCTCTGCCATAGACATGGGGGCAGACAGGGTGGTAGGGCTGGTGCTCAGATAACAGATGTGAGAGATTCAGACAGGATGTTTCCCTGCCCTGGAAAACCACTCCTGCAGTCAGCAAGCCTGCTTCACCTTTACTAGAATTGGCCTCATGGAGATCCTCTTCGAGGTACACCACAAAAAGGAGATCTTGTGATTTTAACTTGGTCAAAATCACAGTAAACCTGATCTTTGCTATTACTTACAGTTTAGAAAGAGTTGAGAGAAGTAGTTTGCATAGTTTCACTGTGGCAAGTCTAATGCTGGGCTATTTCTCGTGGAAATGTGTCCATATTGCTGAAGCTTGCTTTGGGGAAGATTCCCCTGGCTCAAAACAGGAGCGAGAGGGCTGTGTCAGGGCACTGTGAGAGCAGGAGATCCTCTCCCTTTGTTCCAGGCCTAGGATTCAGACCCGGCTGTGCTCCAGCCCCTGTGGGTACTTTAGCATGAAGTCAATGGCTGTTTTGCAGAGGAATTTTCCTTTGGGAGCTGCTTCTGCATTGTACAGCTAATTAAATATTTCCTGGGACTTGGAGAGGAGAGACGGCATCTGTAGTCGGGTGATTAGAGCATCGGGTGACATGAATCACACAGGGCCATGAACCTGGGGCTATTCAGACTGTGTAAGCTCCATGGGTCCCCATCCTAACGCAACCGGCTAGCAGCATGAACAAGTCATTTTTCCATCTGGTTTCCCTCCTGTCCTTTGCCTTGACCTTAAGCGCTTTGCTACAGGGACCACACTCAGGATGGTGTCAGTGTGAATCTGAGACCGTGGTACCAGCTGTGGGAAAACTCTGGTAAAATCCCCCTGTATAAGTAAGATCTAGAGAATTGTATTGCTTGCCACCCGGGTAGGAAAAGCCAAATTCACAGTGTGCAAGAAGGATTTGCTTCAAACCCTTGCCAGCCACATTTTGGATTAGGAACATCTGAGCAGTTGCAGGGGTGGCGTTAGGAGGAGGACAGTAATCCACAAGTTCAGGATTTACAGCAAACCAGCCTGTTAGCAGGTTTTAATTGACATAACTGCATTAAAGCAGAGGATCTGTTCCTCTTGGTATAAGCCTCAAGGTTCACAAAAAGGCCAGGTTCAGGAAATGACGATTCACTATCTGCAGCTCAGCAAATGGTACAGTAGCAATTTCCTCGCAGGATATTCAAAACATTTTTATGAAGTTGGAGAGACAGAAGGCATTTTCCCTGAGATTTCTGATCAACAGGCAGGCATGCTGCTGTGCGGGTTTGTAGGACTTAGAAAAGTAAAGGATCCATTTAGACAGGTACACCTGAAACCCACATTTAACTCTTGCAGCTGCAAGTGGAATCAGGAGATGAGGAGATGGGACTGTTGTATGGCTGGAGGCTAGCGGAAATTTTTCTTATTTATGCTGTGAAGGAAGGAAAGATAATAAAGGATACAAAATCTGTGTGCTTTCTCTTTGCTTTTATGATCTATCTAAGCATCTCTATTCTGGGTATAGTCTTCAGAAAGGGCTGAGAGTAAATAAGCCACTTGTTCCACAGATGTAGCACAATATTGGCAATGCCACTAGAGTAATCTCTGTGCTGCAAACAGGAATCACTATGAAAATTAATCTCTCTTCATTTTTGTCTCTGTAATTTGTTTCTACTAATTTTCCATACCACTAAAGGAAAGCGGAATGTAGTCCCAGACGAACTAGCTAACTGCATCCACAATGGGTGTAAACCAGCCCAATTCCCTTCAGTGTCACCACACTGATTTAAAACTTTTTGAAATTACACACAGGGAAGGAAACACTTGAAATTATTTCTCATCTCTGAGAAAGCTTACGAGGTTCCTAGCCATCTAATCCCCGTTCACTCCACCTTTAAACTTCAGGACAGCATTACACAGCCTGAAGCGGAGCAGAGACAGACCTCAGCAGGTAGAGAGAGAATTCCCACCAAGTCCTTCAGCTTCCTCCCCAGCCTGTGCAGGGCCATGGGCAGGGCATGCTGCTTTCCTCACTGCAACTCTATGCATTCAGGTAAAAAGCAAATGTAGGGCAACTGATTTTAATTGCATCCGATATTAGGAAATTATCTCAAAGCTAATAAATATCTATAGTAGGAGTTTTCTGTCGTGGTTTTATTGAACTCAAAAGCAAATAACACTGCCAAGCAGCTGTCCCATTGTATTTTATACATATTAAACACTAATAAGCCTCTGATAATTTCTGCTCGGTTACCACTTTAACCAATAACAGCATCCTGCTCCTCAGTTTAATATGACCCAAGAGCCTTATCAAATCTCACACTATTTGTTTGATACCTTATCACCCACTCATACTACTGTGCTGCTGGCTCAGCTCTTCATAAAAATATAAAACTGAATTTGGAACTTTACTGTCATTATTGTAAATACAGAAAATGGATACATTTCACTTTGGATCTGAGTTTCATTCTCAAGTACAAAACTTCCTCATTATTAGAAAACAAGTGGTGCTGGAAACTAAAGGCAATCCAACAGCTGAAGTGTAAAAACAATTTAGAAACCATCTGCTGCATTACAGATTGTTACATTATTCTCACAGGATAGGAGACCAGGAGGCAACTTAATTTTTTTTTTTTCTTAACTTCTCTCTATTTCATTCTGTTTATTTTTTTTGTTTTGTTCATAAATGCAACCCTGACATTTTCCTCATCAAGAAACTTGCTGACCATTCAACCTGGCTGACATGGCAGAATCTAACCCACACTCAGAGAAGGGAAGTGACCACATATGTGCATTTATATATATTATATATATATTATTGTTGATCTATATTGCCCCCTGCTCCCAATTTCCATGATTAAATTACAGGAGAAAAGAATCTTGTTGTGTTTTAAGCTATTGGATCAGATAAAGAAGACCAGCAAAAATTACAAGCAGGATTATCATATGATTCCCATGAACCTTGCTTTTCTCTCCTCAAGAGTTAGGGGACTGGGTCTGCAAGACAATAGTTTTGAATAAAGTTTGCTATTTTCCTTTCTCTCAGGAATTCATGACCTATGCACAACACATGGAGAAAAGCAGAACTATCTTGATCTATAAACTTTTCTCTTAGATAAAAACTTCTGACAGGCAGACAGGTAATTTAGAAATCCAACGTCCGTTGAAAATACCTGGGACTTCTGCATTTAACTTTACTATGTGCTCTAAATTTTTTCCCTTTTGAACTGTTTCTTTAAAATGTTGATTTTTTTTAAAAATCTTTTAATGTATTTGAAACCTTTTTATACAGAAGAAACCAAGAGAAGTACATAGGAAGAGCAGAAAAATAAAAATAAAATCAGCATAAGTTCTCGCCTAACCTCTCTGCCTAATACATATTCCCCTTATTCCAGAAGGGAGATTTATCTTGAGTTTGCTACTGTATCATATTTAGATATATACAAATTGTTGCACATTCTTTTAATGGAGTAGAAAATCTCTGAAAGAACAGATATTTCACTCCCAACCTAACAGGAATGATCTCCCATTTACTCTTGAGTTTTGATTCCTGTAATTTTGGCTTCTCCGTCCATGGTAATAACCCTAGAGATCTGCTATGGGGGGAGACAGGGGTTTTAGTAATTGAATGAGAAAAGACTTTCCTTGCTGTTAGAGATAAGTCTGTAACCCACCGAGCAGATTCCCCAAGGCATCAGAGAACTGGAGGATAAAGTTTGGGTACTCAGTGAAAATCACATAGGAAAAAATACCTACAGAGCCAGATCATTTGAGTCCATCTCTGTGTGGGCATGGGATAGATATACTCCACAAGAAATGATATGAGATTTGATGCAAGTGTAATCTTCTGTTCACCCTTACAAAGCATTTCTGAAAATAAATAAAAAACCACTCTTAGGACAGAGCAAGAGGCCCACAGGAGACGACTGCAGGTTTGTGCACCAGGAAACTGGTCTGATGTGACCCAAGTGGTTGGAAACCAAGCCGTAGCAATTTTCGTACCAAAGGCTTCTCCCCAGGAAATCCTAATACCTGAATTTCAGACATGTAATCCTCACCATGTGCCTGCCAAGAAGCCTGAGTCTCAGGCTGCTCATCTGGAGTGATGCTCTTGTGGATCTAACTCATCCCTGTTGGCTCTGAGCTCTTAATCAGGGACTGTCTTCTTTGGGGAGTGCAGGAGAAGTCCCACTTGGTTTAAGACAAGAGACAAGCTGACTGTGAGCCTTTGGAAAAAGAGAAATCCCTGGGTCTCCCATTGGGTTATCTTCCCAGTTGAAATTGAGGGGCTAGATCCTCCACATCCACTCACCTCTATTTTATCCCAGCTCAGGATTTGGGCCATATAGTTATTGTTGGGAGGTGCAGGGGATAAAAGAGACTTTCTTAGATCTAACATCTCTGCCAATGAGTGTGTTGGGACCCAGTTAAATATCTGGTCTCATTAAAGACCAGAACTGAGCTAAGTAGGAAAGAGGGACATTTAGGAAGGCAAAGAGGCATTTCCTTAGGGTGTCCGCGAAGAGCTCCTGCCTGTGACACAGACTGAATGCTCTCGATACTCACCAGGAACAGCAGGATTGGAAGAAGAGAGTGAGGAAGAAGATGCCCAGATAAGGGTCCATGTGAAATATAAAATCCAAATAAAGAGGGAGAAAGGAGATCCTAAAAAAACCCTTGGGTACCACCACCACCAAAGAACAGAATAAAAAAAAAAACCAAAAAAAACCAAACCAAAATTAGAGAATGGATGGAGTTATTTTCCACCCGGCAGTCCTGGTGTGATGAAGAGGTGTATGCCCCCTGAATCCCAACTTCTGCGAAGGGTAACCAATCCTAAAGTAAGAGCTAAAGGGGGTTGGTGAAATGGAGCCGCAGAACTTCCTAAGAAGAGATTATCTACTTAATTAAAGATTTTTTTTTCTCTAAGTCCTTCAGCCAATCAGGACTCAAGTGCCAGAGAGAGATTGAACTGATGAAAAGAACACCCCAGGTTCCTCGAAGACAAATGCAGCACGAAAGGGATAAGAGGGAGGGAAAAGGGGAAAGCAAAAAAAAAAAAAAAAGAGAGAGAGAGGGATAAAGAAAGAGACAAGCAAATCCCTGCAAGTAATCACTAGATTCAACCTCCATCAGCACTGCTGTACCTCTCCATCCCCCGCAAACGCAACTGGAAGGGCTGCTTTCTGTGTGCCCTCACCTCCTCCTGTCCTGGAGACATGCAGGCACCAGGGTGTGCTGGGTGCTCTGGGGTGGAGGTGCTTGGGTTTGGGCCACCTATTACTGCTGCTTGGAGGCCATGCAGTGCACTTGGAAGGAGGGAAAAGGCTATGAAACTGATACATGGACATCATCTCTGCCTCAGTCTCTCCCTCAGTCTTCCCCTTAAACAGGAGTTTAAACAGGAGTCTTCCTTAAAAGGGGCATCTAGGCCAGTTCCTACCTCCATCTGCTCCTCCTTCATCACAGTGATCTGCTCTTTCTTCCCAACACCTGTTTGCAACATGCCACTCTCACCCCAGGAGAAAGTCCTCTGACTAAACCTTCCCATTTCCCTTAATTTTTTGAGGTTTCCTATGAAGTCCACAGGAGGGTGGGTTTAGGAGGGTCAGTTGTCTCTCTGTGAGGGCTTATGCCACGCCCAAGAGCTGCTGAAGCTACTTAGAACTGTATCTAGTCTGTGCCTCCTGGCCATGTGGGACATCCCAGCTACTGTCACACTGTCCACCACAGCCACTCTGATCAGCTCTAGGTCAACAGGACCAGCGGTGCCACTCTGTGTCAGAACTGTAGGAGAACTTTCTGTACACTGCACAGCTAATTTTTATGCTATGGATGTAATTAGCTAAAACATGGGCTGAGACTAGTCAAATTCATTTCACCCTGGGGTGCAGCTGCCAGGGAGAAGTGCTGGACCAGGGCAGGATGTGAAGGGACAAGAAACCCCAAGGCTGAACCATCAGGCAGCACTGGCTGGAGGCTGAGCTTTGCCAGGCTCATCCAGGCAGAAGTCCCTCCTGAGTTGCACAGTCTTGGGGAGGGAAATCTGCCTGGCAGAGATTTGCTCTCAGCCAGACTTTAGCCATCCCACACTGAGACGGACTCTACCCAATCCAGGGAGCTACAGCTGGGCACGGGCAGGGCACAACATGCAGGGCACTGCTGGCAAAACACTACCTTTGCCCGAGAGCTGCCCAGCCAGCCAGCGGGAGCCCTCACCCTGGGGGGTGCTGGGTGATTTGCAAGAACCTAGGTGAGGAAAAAATGCAGCCACCAGCACTTGATCCCAGGGCCAGCTGTGCCTCCCAGCTGCATCCTATTACAGCCAGGCTGATGGCACTTGCACTTAATTAAAGCCCCAGCTCCTGGAGCTGTGAGCATTTTAAGAACTGTTAAGTGCACTGAGAAAAAGCTTGAAAATGTAGCTAGTAGAAGATAAAACTCCAGAAACTGAAAGGTGAGGACAATAAGCCCTTAATTTTAAAAAATTATCTATTATGTTGAAATAAAATTTTAATGCTGTCATGTTTAGCACAGCTTAATTATTTTGGTGGCCTAAATCAAGTACAGTGGTGGCTGTGCTCTCCTTGCCAGAAAAGGCTGTCCCAGGGCTGGTATAGGGTGCAGCTGCAGAGGCTGAGGTTGCCCCTGGGAAGCTTCAGGGGGCTTCAGAGAGGCTGCTGGTCCTGCAGAGGCTCAGTACCCTTGGGACAGCATTGGTGGAACGCAGGGGATGCTACCACCCTGCATGTGGCATTTATTTCCAATGGCAGGAAGAAGAATTTCCAGTTATTCCTTTTAAGTCTCCAAATGTCTATTCCAGGACTCTTGAACCAGAGTTTTCTCATTCCTTGGATCCAGGAGTGATAGCATTTTGAAATCATGCATGACTTCAGACATACCTTGACCAACTGGAAGGAAGGACACCATTGGATTCCCTGGGGTGAGCTATTTTTGTTTACTTCAAGACAAATTAAGTAAAGGGATAGCAACAATGATTTAAAAATAATTGTAGGTAGATCCAAAATAAAGAGGAGGAATTTGGTTTTTTACTAACTGCTACAAGAGGTAGCGAGGCCTTCCTCCAAGCTTACAGAAGCACCAGCAGCACCAGGGCACTTCAGAGCCAGCAGCCTCCCTAGTCAACTTCTAATTTCAATTAAATGCAACAGCCACTTTCTTGGAAACAAGCACATTTTTCAAGCCAAATATGCTGGAGGCAAAGCCTGAAACAAAACTGTCCTAAACATGTTTCAAAGCATTTAATTATAGCTCATAAAGGCTGTTTAATGGACTCTGTGATGTACTCCCTGAAAAATGGGATGAAAATTTTTTTTATAATGTTCCTTAAATTTCTGTTACTGTTACCAAGAAAAGCTCTCTAAATTTTCTAAAATAGGTCCAGTGAGCATTAAAGTACATTTTATGGCCGGAAGGATTGGTATATTATCCCATCTGACCCATTGGCCAATACAGATCTCTACCGACCTTTGCACTGAGTGCTGTAATGTGTTTGACTATTTGTTCATCTCCCAGGACAACAGACAGGGTTTGAGGACAACAGGAGATAGAGAACCTACCACCACCTGTGGTAATTTGTTCAATTTTGTTAAAAACACAAACCAGAACATTGATATAAGATGTCTAGGTTTAATTTCCAGAGTACAGAGAAGATCTGAGCTGTCCTTAAAGAGCTTGTACAAGTAACCACAGAAAGAATAAAACATAAAGCCTCTAATGCTCTTGCTGCCTTCCGTCCTGGTACCAATGCAACTGATAGATATGAAAAATGAGGTTAAGAAGTGGGGCTAAAAATTCCAAGTCTGGCTCAGAGATATCTCAAAAGTTTCTTCATGTCAATGCAAAGTGCCCAAAGGGAAGATTTTTTTTAAAAAAACAAAACAGCCATTAAAAAGGTCAAGAAGGAATTTGAAGTCTCTTATTTTTAAAAGATATGCAAAAGGTATGATATCAAAATATTAAAGAAATTAATCTCGTCTAGGGAGCACGTATAATTCAACCCTGAAATAGCTGAAAGGGTCCAAGGAAGATCTGGCTTCCCAGTACAGTAAGCAGATTTCAACAGACTTGACTGCAGCTTTGCCTTTTGAACCAGCTAAATATGGTTTCAACAGTGTCCAATCCCTGTGAAAACATCCTCCAGCACCCCAAGAAAGTGTGTTTCTTGCAGTCCTGTACTGAACATGCCCTGTGCTATTCTGCTCCCACAGTCAAGTGGTTCCAGAAGCAAAGCCAGACAAAGGCTGGGGAAATTTAATAGCTTTTATTAGATGAACTGATAAGCAATAGGAGAAGCAAACAGGTTTTTCTGAGCATTTGGTCTCTGAAAAGGCAGGAAAGGTGGTGGTGTGCCCAGAAGCCTGTCTGCTTAGGTTGCCTGTCTGCACATGAGGATGCACAAACAGCTGTGAGACCTCTTAGCTGTAAGCTTGATTTTGTAACCTTTATGTTCCTTCATGCTGCTCTCTGCATGGGTGACACACGCTGAGCAGCCTCCCATAAGGTCTGCTTGTACTTTTCCAATACTGAATGTATCCTCACATTTGCAGGTTCTCCTTATGGTTCATGCAGGGACAGCTCAGGGGATCCTTGCTTACTGCAGTGAACTGTGTGACACAACACATCCATCACACATATCATAGGAAGTGATGACTTCTGCCAAACTGTGGGGAAAGGCAGTAGGACCAGATGTTTAGGCTGTTCTTCAGTTGCTGGAAAAAAAGTTTAAGGTGTGCACAGGCAACCAGGAAAATTACTTCCATCAGAAGGGACAGATGCTGCAATGGCAAATGTTGCAATAAGTTGGTTCAAGGTTCAAGTCACAGATGCTGCTCTCAAAGTACCTCAGCAAAACAGCTCCCCTACTTTTTCCCATTTTACAGGATGCAAAACAGAAGCCTGGAGCTGGGCAGTAGTTTGGGGATAGATCCAGCCTCCTATGCCCTAGGCTGGCCCCTTCTTCCATCTGACTACTCTGACACTCAAGGCTGCCAGTTTCAAGGGAAAGGCAAAGGTCTCTAGGGAAACATCCTCTTTAGCCATGGTATGTAGAAGCTGGCCACGGCCTGGAGCAAGTAAGCTTAGAGCACTTCAAAAGCTGGGGTTCATCTGTAGCTTGGCTACAATGATTCCTTCATCACGCTCTCAGTTACAGTATGAGACAACATTCCCTCTGAATGGTCCTGACTTGCCATGGCACTGACTTGCATAGGCTTACACTGTGTTCACCAAAAAGTATTTATTTTGAGAGTCCAGAAAGCAAGTACAGGTACAGGGCATCTTTTTTCAACACCCACCAACCACCTGAGGGTTGTGAGTGGCAAAGGGACAGAAGTGCCCAGAGGTGGAGTATCTGGGCTTGAAAATCAAAGGAAAATGTGAAGGTGGTGTGCTATTAAAGGACAAGCAGGATCAGCTTGGAAAAGGAGGACTGTGAGGGTGGGAGGGAATTATCTATAGCACTCCAGGAAGGTGTAATTAGAAAAAGCAGGGCTGAGCAAGTTGAAGCACATTCCTGGCTGGCTGGGCAGGAGGTGAGATAACCCTAGAGGTGAAAGGGACCATACTGAGCTCCCAGGTCTAGCAACATGCCCTGGCTGCTTGTCAGCCACACCTCGCTCCTGTCCTTGTGCACCTCGAAGGAAAGCCAGACTCTCATGCAGAGTGGCAGCTACAGCTCTCCCCAGCATGGCCCTTTGGGAACCAGAAGCCCAGACCACATGCTAATGCTCATCCTGGATGTGATCACCATCCTTTAGAGAGTCTTGCTCAAGTCACCACAGACAAGTTCAGGGTCACAGGGAGTAAATGTCACAGAAAAGGAGCCTCTCCTCAGCACCCATGAGGGCTTTGCCTCTCAGGGGGAAAATATGCTGGGCATGGCAAAAAAAAAAACCCACACCATAACAAAACAAAAAAACCCACAAACCCACACAGAACTAAAAAAGAAAAAAGGCAGAGATATCCTTCTGTACTGGCCAGAAGGATTAGTAGCTGGAGGGAGAAAGGGCTATGGGTTTGAGAGGTGTATGGAACTCAGTGGACCACAGGATGAGGTGGGTAAAGCAGGAAGATGGCTCAGCAGCATAGTGTAAATAATTGCTAGCTTGGGTCTTTGGCAGACCTGAGGAACCCAAGAATAATCTGCATGAGAGCTGCTTGAATGTGTCCACTTTTGCACCAGAGACATATATTTTATTTCTCTTTCAGGCTCCCTGTGCTCCCCTCAATATTATTATTATCAGGAATATTGGGAAACAAAACCACGTTTCAGAGTGTACAAAATTGAGCCCTTTTATGAAGAAAACTGCCCAGTGAAATGCTTTGATCTTTTTTAGCTGAAACCGTCCATGAGCTCTGCAGGAGCTGTAAATCTCTCCAGCCAACTTACAACTGGATGTCCTTCAGCCAAGCAATTTTGCTGGGCCCTGGTGCAGAGAGACTGATTGGTTTTGAGTACCTCTTGTAACACAAACAAGAGGAGGGGTTTACGCATTCCTGTGATCTTTTTCATGTCCAATTTGCTATGCAGTCTAATGACCGTGCAGCGGCATACATAGCTGGGTTACCCTGTAAGCTGCCCAGCATGAGCTCACTGCTCTGCAGCCGGCAGATGGTGCTCCCAGCTTGGCCTGCAGCAGGGCTGGCACTTGATGATGCTGCTGAAGAGCATCCTTGGACCACGGGGGTGCAGGGAAATGCTCCTGTGCTGAGCATTGCCATGTCCAGCACAGACAACCATCTCTGCAGAGGACCTGGGCTTAAAAAAAATCTCATCTCCTCCCCACTTCTCCAGACCAAGCACCTTGGGGCCTCAGCATGGATTAAGTCCAAAGATGATCATAGAATCATAGAATGTTTCAAGCTGGAAGGGACCTCTAGAGGTCATCTAGTCCAAACTTCCTACGCAAGTAGGGACATCTACCTAGGTCAGGTTACTCAGAGCCTCATCGAGCCTGACCTTGCATGACTCCAGGGATGGGGCCTCCACCACCTCTCTGGGCAGCCCATATTCAGATATCAAACTTTGGCTCCAAGTAATCAACATTCTACCCATAACCCAAATAATTAATCTCTCTTTGTGGCAGTTTATACTGTTCCTAGAACTGAGGAGCCATCACCAGCAGGAGTACAGACTACTGGATGGCAGGCAGACAGCAATGCCCAAAACACCACTGTCTTGCCTGACAGGTTACTGTGAGCACAGGATGGAAACAACTGACAATGTGTTTTGAAACCCTTGGAAGATAATATGCTACACAAGTGGGAAGCAAAGATGATTATGAAGAAGCTGTACTCTTTACACAATATACCACACTAACATAATTCTTGTTGCTCTTCCAGGAAAATCTCAAAGATTCCAAAAGATTTATTTCAACGAGGTCTTGTACAAAAAACTATTACAGTGGCTTTATCCCCAACAATGAAAAATTAAGTGTTAAATTTATGCTGGCTGCTTATTTTCTCTCCTCTCGGTTTACATTACAAAAGCAGCAGAGAGGAGAGGCCCAAAAGCTCAAGGACTTGAAGGATTTGATCCAAACAAAAGAATTAAGAGCTGCTGCCATGTACCATTTAAACACCATCATATTTTAAGTGCTACTTACATTTAAGTAATTAATTTTAGTTCTCTCCATTGCTTGTCTTCCATTTCAGAATTCTCCTCCATCTGCTATCAGATTATTTCTGCTCCTCTTTTTCTCCACAGATCTATTACAGAGGCATCATGATAAGGGAACAAGCACTCTGCTGCACTCCTCCCTCCTCCCTGTTCCCCACCCCAGCCAAAGTCTCAGAGGCTGGTCGGCCTGAAGTGCCCTCCACAGCACCTTGAACTCCAAAGGAGAGCTGCTGACAGGCACCACTGATGTGGTGCTTCAACAATGCAGATACCGGAACAAAATCATAATGCTGGCCAGTACTCTAGATGCTTTTGGTGTTGTAGGCAAATGGCAAAGTAGAATTTCAGAAGAAAATACATCGTAAGGTAGTAATTGTATGTATATGCACTCACAAACATACATACAAGTGTATATACATACACACACTGCACAGGAAAGAAAATAGGAAGCAGCTGCAATCCCCTGCCCTCCCCTTGACAACATTCCTTTTCTTTCAGCTTTATGGTACCCTCTGCAAACTGCCTCGTCGGGGCCCTGTCCTATGAAGTGCAAGGCATCCACTGGTGAAGTTGGTGCCTCCCCCTCCATGGAGGGACATGCGACTCTCCAAGCCTAACTGCTTCCCTCCTGTCCCAAAGGATTATTTCTATTCTGTTCCCTTTACCGGGGATGAGGAGGGAGCACCAGTAGGAAGGGAAGGGGAGGGAGAAAAAGCAGAAGGGGAAGCGCACTGCTTACACCCAGACCCTCTCTTACCCTGCTGTTGGAAGGAAAAAGTCAAATGCGTGGGCACAGCAGGAATAAGCAGCACATAAAACTCCAGTTAATGTGATAGCATAAGCATCCACATTTGGGACTGCATTTTGTATGTTGTTATTCCTAGTTTACTAACACAGGTGCCCTATGGACTGCTCAGCAGCTGGAAACAGCTACAGGGCAGCAGTACCCTAATTATACCATCATTAGATCATCTTGACCATGGACTGTTTGAAGGACCAGAGCAGAGACAGTTTGCACAGTCCATTTTATGCTTCAATAGCAGCAGAGCAAGTCCACAAGGCACGTAAAAATAAGGTTCACTGCGTCTTGGCTGACGAACAGATGTTTCAACAATAGCTGTAGATCCTTAGTATCTCTTGTGCTTGCGCCAAACTGTACCATGGGCCTCAATAAAGAGAGAGAAGCTGGAACATTCAGCATTAAACTAAGCCTCCCTTGTGAGCAAGAGGAGTACTTCCATTTAATGATAGCAGTAAAAACCTCTTATCTGTGTGGATGAGCCAACAGAGGGAGACACAATGATGAAACATGCCTGCCCAATTTGTGTTAGTGCCTCTCCATCCCATACCAAATAACTTATATATGGAGTAAGTCCCGGGGGGAATCTTGTCTTTTACATAAATAATTCATTACAGGAAAAAGAAAAAAAAAAAGCTTTTTATGATAGTGGAAGTGATTCTGAATGTAAACATCACAACTTTTTTATTTTATAACTAGAAAAAAAAATAATTGAGAAAACTTCACTCAATTTCTGAACATTATATTAACTGTGGAATTTCTACCTAGCTGTGGTTATAAATCTCAAAGGAACTTGTGACTGCCCTGTGAATTAATAATTCATTCCCTTTAATTTTTAATAACTCACTTATACACAACAAACTTTGTTTCTGTCCCTTAAAGAGCCGCATTAATATTAGAATTAGAGTTTATCTTTCTAGGACAATAGTGTTCAAATATTGAATTAGTGCTACGGGTTTTATTTGCATTGGCTGCAATTACACTGTGCGCAGCTTCAAATGGCCATTTTGCACAGCTCTGACCCAGAAGTATCTTCATTAATAACCCTGCTCTGAGTTGGTGTGACATTACTTACTACAGAGCAACCAGCACAAAAGGCAGCAGACTAATTCTCTGAGAATCCCATGAGCTCAGTGAAATCTCAGAATTAGCCAATACAACAGAAATTCTCCAGCTGTGCCTAGGGGAGGCATGTATGCATTGGATGTGCAGGGTGTGGATGAGTCAGCTGAAGTGGGATTTGTCCTGTGTACCTCCTGACCCTTCAGGAGTCACACATCTTATTAACCAACGCTCAAACGGAGAGCAAGGGAGCATGGAGTGGTAGTTGGACATGGAAGATACCACAGTGATGAAAAAAAAAAAAAAAAGAGACATTTTTAAATTCTAACATGTGGATTCAACAAGGTACTTCAGCTTACAAGTTGTCCCATTAGAGCCAAGAGTATGAAATCCCCACTGAAGTAATTAGCTTATTGATTTCAACAGGATGAGGACTCTATCCATTGCACCTACTCAGTACCTTGGAGTTATAAATGCAATTAACTGCTCTGCTAAACTGGTGCCTATCTGAAGTCTCTCAAAAGCTCTGGATGTACAGATGACTGAACAAAGTTACAGATTCTTATCAAATTCAGAGGTGGACCTTTCCCCCACTTGAAAAAGGGAAAGGTGTGTGAGGGAGTATAAAATAACAGACAGAAGGTAAAATTCTCATGAAGAAAGGACAGTCCTCTTGTGATCAACATAATCTCCAGGCTCAGTCTTTACATCAATTTTACTAAGTGTTAAGAAAACATTTGTCTTTTACCTGACCAAACCTTAGGGGAAAATCCTGCAGGCTTCCAAAACAGACCGCTGCAAGTGATACAAACACAAAATTATCTCTCCTTTTCACTGAAAAATCTTTTCAAAATAAACTGTGCAGTACAAGCAAGATAATTTCACCAAATTCCTTATGAATGTTTATTTTTCCCCCCTCAGAGTTTTCTGTAAGCCACAGAGAGCATTTCAGTGATTTATACCTTAATGCTTCCATTTTCAGGCCAAATTCTAACAATGTTTCAAATGATGAAAAACAGATGATCCACAGGGATGCCAACAACCCAAGTTTTAGCACAAAACCACACTAGCCTTTTTGCTTATAAACAGTTGAACTTGGATGTTTACAAAGACTTACAGCTTTCACTAAAAAAGTATTCTAGTCCTTATGGCTACCTACTAAAATAACTAAACTTCCAAAAACAAAAGAACTCAATCTCGTTAGTTCCAAACATTTCAAAACAGTTAGTCAGACACTGCCACCCCCCCAAAAAAAAAAGAGGTCAGAGACTTGAAGTGGGAGTTATCTTTTGAGAGCTGCTGTTTGGCAAGCAAAACAGTATTTTTCCTATTTTGAGCTGCCTGTCACAACACAGGGTCAGAAATGAAAACACAAAGGGCTGAAGAAGAGGCACCCTGTGTTTTAATTCTGGTGCTGACAAGGGTTTCCTCTGCAGCCGTCGACAAGAGCAGATACTGCTCTAGTCATAAATCTGATTGCACATTCTCCGCTAAAGGATATGAACTGGGACAATAGGCATGGAACAAAAAACAACTGGAAGTTCAAACACTCAGCAAAGGTCACATTTTGAATACCAGCAGATCTCCCTACAGCAGATTTTACAATGAAAATACGGTCCTAGGTCCTTCTCTAAGCTGTGGTTAATCACCCCCCCGCACAGAGAGAGCTAAGTGCCTCTGTTGCAGAGGTTTTCCCAGGCTGAAGCACGGACATTGTGCTTCCACAGGTACTCCAGATGTTGAAGACCAAGGATTAAAAAGCTGAACTGCTATTCATGGCTTGGTATGAAAGGGAAACAGTTTTAGTCTAATTATTGATCTTGCCCTTACCGATTACATGTTTATAGCCAGCCTCCAGCCCTCAGCACAAGCATTCTTGTGCTGCATGCTCATTCAGGAAGACTCTCCTGATCAGAAGCCACAACTCAAGCTAAATGAAAAAAATAATTACTGAACCAAGCCTTTGGCACACCTCTGGCATTGTATCAGAAGTCAGAGTCAGAGGCATGAAATGGCAACCAACAGGTAAATTACAGTTCTACATATTGTCCCTAAGCGCTTCAATCATAGGAAATTTTAAGCATTATATTGATGAAGAGGAACACAACTTTATTTTAAGCAGAGTACCATAAAATTGTAGTGCAGACATAGAACTATCCCCAGCCCATATGCTGCTTCACATACTTACTGTGGGATGCCTGAAAGTGTCTGATTTTAATTATTTGGAATGCCAAGATTCCAGATTTTTTTTTTTTTAAATCACTATGAACTCCAGAGGCTACACCTCTATATACACGTAACTCCTTAAAAAATTAATTCTGTCCTTTGGTACACGCTTCTATACCTACCCTCTATCCCACATTCTCATATCAAGTGAATCAGCTTAAGAGACATTCTTGCTTTCATGAACTAAAATGGCATTCTCTGACGTGAGCTGCTTTTCTCAAAAGTACTACTGGATATAAAGTAATTTATATAAAATGCCACACTTAGACACACTACACATTACTTTTTCTTCAGTTTAGCAGGCTGAGGCATGCACACAATTTTTATACTAAATGCATTCTCTGCCTCTCTTCCTCCTATTCTCTCTGTCTACCTGCCTTCCTTCCTGGACACATTGTGCAACCTCTAGACCTAAAAGAAAACCAAAAGCCCACTCAAAAAACTCCCTCCCTCCAACAGCCATTAAGTTCATGTAAGTAACACCTGATATTTCAGCAGTACTGAACAGGCTGTTGCTTCTTGGGTAAGACTTTTCCAGTTACTCTCTTGCAAATCATCACCCACTACGTGTAATGAGATCACAGTTCTCTAAAGATTTATTTACTTGAGTTACTTTTGAAGTCGTTGGAATCATGTGGTTTTATTTTTTCTTTCTAAATAAAAGTTGCCTTAGAGTAACTGATTCTGAAGATATTTACTAAGAAACTTTGCAATGTAATGTAGCATCACTGCATTTTAGCTTTCCTCTGCTGCTTAGCCAATAACGCAGTTTACTACCCTTAAAAACTTACCCAGGAAAATACTGAGTAATCACCAGGGCTGAAATTTATCAATGTGTTTTCTTCAGTACTGTGGCCCAAATCTGAGTGAAAGTCCCTTTATTTCCACTGAATATTTAACTGGCTCAGCAATATTCATTTGAAAGAACAGCTGGACTATTTATCCTCTTTGCTCCATTATTTACCCAGTATCTGGGATTATTTCAGATCAACTCTCAACTGCTGGCCATGAAGTACTGTGAAAGGGCAAAGGCGGCATCCAGAACCACCTCTGACAGCATTCAACTACTGACAACTCTGCCCAGAGAGCTCCCTGTGGCTCAAGACACCTGTGGGCTATGATAAACACAAAGCACAATGTGGTGGAAAAGGCTAAACTGGAAATTAGCCCACAGAAAATCCAACAGCCACCAGGACAAGCATGAGTGCCCAACAATTTGCGGCCTCTCAGAAGGAAATACAAAGAGCGTTGTCAGAAACGCTCACACATAAAAATTTGGGTTCTGCAGAAAAAAACCCTTTCATAGTGACTCCCACTTCTGAGGAGCTCTGGGGTTTAATGCTGGAGCTCCAGGCAATAACCACATGTCTCCAACTCCTCTAAGTGACAGAAGGCAAAACGCTGCCAGTTAGGGAGATACTGGTGGTGTGGGCAAACCTGGAGCACTGTCACAGAGAAACATGCTGCAGTTCTCGTAGTCCCTAGCCTGGTAGCAAGCTGCAGAAGCAGATGCAGCACAGGAAAACTGCTAAAAGGTCAGTCACAAATGACTCAATAGCTCAGAACCTAGCTCAGAACCTAGCTCCTGAGGAGTAGGGTAGTTTGAGTTTCTTGACTCGAAGGAGTAGGGCAATGCTGACGGCTGGGAAGGATGCCTCCAGGCTTTCTTCTGGTGGGCAGTGAAAAGGTGGGCAGGAGGAACAGCCTGAGCACTCGAAACCCCTGCACCTTTTCCTTCACCTCACAGACACAGCTCCATTATGTTGCACAAGTCCAAATATAAATCTGTAATTTGTCCAAGAAAAAAAACAAACATTTTTAGAAGGGCTAACAATTAAGCACTAGACGCCGAGCAAATAAACAGGAGGAAATGCATATGCATCAGAGGAAATAATGACAGGCTGTAGCTATTGAAAACTAGCAGGAAGGGAAATATATCTGGAACATTAATGCTGTAACAACATGCTCTGAAAAAAAGTATGGTGAAGGGGGAAGAAGAATTTGTTACTTTACATTAGAGATGCTCATGGGATTACAGATGACTCATCACAGACCTTGAATGGATACAGATAATACCTGTAGTCCAACTAAAGATGGAGTTACTGGAACATTGCTTACAAGCCCTGAAATCCTAATACTAGAGTGAGCCACTACCTCTGCATATGTTCTCCACGTGTGGAAAGAAAAACAGGCTAATCACAGATGCACACAGCCTGGAGGATGTTTGCTGAAAACCTCATCTGACTAAAGAAAAAAAATTCCCGGGTGTCCTAAAAAGATGATGATGATTTCTTAAAACAGAAAATTCTAAAACCCTACATGGAATATCTCAATGTTGAATCTCATTTTAATGAGCGAGGAGAGTTAATTAATCACTTAAAAGCTACAAGCAACTTAAGCATCCATCAATGATCATGATCCTGTCACACTGACTTTGTTTTAGAATCAGTATATACATTATTGCCTGGTGTTTATAGTTTGTTTGCACAATTGCTGGCATATGGGTCTAGGAAGAGAAGAGGGAGAATCGTGAAACAAAACAGAGAGAATTATTGAAAAAGAACCTACTGCATGCCAAAGGGCTTTTCCAAAACTGCAAGAGAGTTATGCTTGTGAAAAAGAAAAAAAAAAAAGAAAACATCCCAGAGAAGAGCAGAAACTTCAGAAAGATATGAAGATTTACAAAGTATGGAGAGAGCAGAGACATTAGCAGTAAACAAATGAAGAAGCAGCCTCTAAAGTAGCAGAAGAGCCAACAGAACACTGAGGAGTACTCATGGTGTTTAAGCCAGTAAAAAGGCAATTCTGAAAGCACCCACACAGATCAAGTCCCTTGTCTGGTGCAGACAGTAGGATCAAAAATGATGACCTGAGAGTCATCGTTGGAAAAAGATGGAGAAAGAATGATATTTAAAGAACAGTATTATGTGGAATTATAAGGACACTTAGTTTGTTGGATTAAAAACGGTTCTTTAAAAGATTTCAATATGCTGTTAATAGAAAGACACAAGCAGACAGGTCGCTAGTGGCCATTGCCAAATTCCAGGGATTCTGTCTTCTTCTAACGCAATTTCATTGGTTTGTAATTTGGAGGTGAGGCAACAGGAAACTTCTGTGGGGAAAATTGTGCACATAAAGAAAAAGACCAATATAGTGCCAAAAAATGAAAAGCTAAGGTAATTCTTATGGAGCATAGTTAAAGTCACAGTAACATCTTCTGCAATGCAACTAAACACGAGGTAGTAACCCTAGCCAAGGACAGTTTGCAGGCTGAAAGCAGTAGACATGCTTTGAAGAACGCGACTTAAGGACTTAGAGATGGAACAAACTGCTAAGTTCATTTATGTCTTCTGTGATCATCACAGATAGCTGCTTCAAAATAGGTACTCAAAGAAAGATGCAGGAAAAAGTAATCCCAGCAAGGCTTCTGTCAAAACCCTGCACTCAGCCCTGCAAGCCACACTTCAAGAAGGAAGTGAAAATACTAGAGGGAGCTCGGAGGAAGGCCAAAGAACTGACCCCTGGGCAGGGCAAAGCAAAACAAAGCAAATCTTCTATGTGAGGCTGACAGAGTTCACCCAGCTCCATGATAAGGTTGAGAGCTGGCATGAAGACTATTTAGAGCCACATTTTAAAAACACAGATAAGTTAAGAGCTGACAGTAGGTATTTCAACCTCCGTTTCCCAGCAAAATTTCCCAGCAAGGTTAGTAAATGAACTATAGAACAGTTTACCAGGACAGATGGTGAATTCATTAATGCCTGAAGTTTCCAAAATGAGATGGCGCATTTAAAGAAAACATGTCCAAAACAGCTTTCAGGGGAAAAAAACCTATGGCTTAATCATGCAAAACATCAGGTCAGAGGAGTATAATGACTCCTGACTGGTCTTCCAAGTCTATGAATTGGAGTACTTAACCATAAAAAATCAGACGAATCAAATGTCTCCTTTGAGACATGTTGTGGCAAACAGCACTTGTAAGAGCCCCTCCAGTATTCAAAACGATCCAGAAACACACAAACCTTCCCAATGTGTCAGAGCCACTCAAACTCAGCTCTAGTTCAATAGCTGTTTACATTTGTTAAATAAACATACAAAAGACTAAGTGTCAACCTGGTGCTGAAGGCACGGCTCGAACCTTTCAACAGTCATTCTAAAGAACCCCCTGCTCAACCCTTCCCAAAGCACAGCTCTGACGTTAGGCTAGACAAATGCCACTGACGTTCATGTAGAAGTGGGAGATGAAATCCACCTGCTCTATGGGAAGCCGCCTTCTTATGCTGTGATATCCTCTGCTATTGTGTCCATCATTCCTAACCATATGTGAGCTGGAATAACCTATTTAAAAACGGCACCTCCTTCCACTCATGTTAGTGGGAAAGCAATTTTGGAGTAAGAAAAGAAAGTATCAGAGCAGGCATTTCCTAAGGGACTGGGGAAAGAAAAAAAAAAAAAAAATCACTTGTCATTCTCCAGCAGTGATCAATCTTAAGTACATGCTTTTTTATTTCCAGAGGAGTGAAGGATTCTGGTGCTTTATCATCATTTTATTTACTTTAGTCCAGGAAGTGTCTGATCTGCTTTAAAAACTGTGGATCAATTCTGTATTAAAATACCATCACTCTGCCTACTCTTTCAAAGTGCTATAAAATATGCTGAAGGGAACACTGGCATGTTCCCCAGGTATCATGGTTCAAACAAAACCCACAACACAGGAGTCATTTTAGAAAAAGCAACTACCACCTTCCCACTCACTCCTCCCCAATCACTGAGCAGTCCTAGTTCTCTTTCTGGTTTTAGTCAAGAATATAAACCAAAACCACATCACAGACTGCATGCTCAAGGTGAAGGAAATTACTTGTGGCGTTGACAAAACAGGAGGTAAGATGCCCTATTCTGAAGAACAACATTTTATGTTTTGTTTAGGTTTGTCCTTGCACATGAATGTAATACTTAAGGGTTGTCACCTAAATTAAGCCCAGAGCATAAAGTCCAGCCCATTAGCACACAAGCTTCTCTTCTTCCACATCGATGCAGAGCTAAACAGCTGCAGTGGAGCCTATGTTTTTAATCAACAGTTTATTCCTATATTTTTCTCTAGATAGGAAATATTCATAACCATCCCATTTCACCTGCTGTGTTTTGTTCAAGCACTGTGAAACATTGCAGTGTTAAAGGGTCAGATTACCTTCACTTAGAATCTATTCAATGAATTCCTCCAAAAGCCAAAACACTATTTAACAAAACCAAACAAGTCAATAAAAAGAAAAGGGGGGGTGTGGGGGGTGTGGGGGAAGTACTCAAAGCAAAAACAATCACAAATCCAAGTCATTTGAATAGGTTTGACTCAGGTATTGTAACAAAGCCTTTCAACAAAGCCAACAAGATTTCTATTCACAGTTCTTTTTCATCTGAAGAGCTTGAAACAAAGTTCTCACCACCTCTAAAGCTTAGGTCCACAAATTATATTGTTGTACACAAGCTAAGGACATAACCCTCAATTTTAGCAAGCTTTCTGGTATGCCTCAAAAATATATGCAACATGAGACTCTAGAGGAATACCAATGTTTGTAACCAGCAAGGAAAAAACCCAAACCAAACCCAAAACACCCTAAACCTTGACACTGTTTATTGCCAAAACACAGTTTCCCGCAATCCGAGTTTGTATCAAGCCCCTGAACACAGCATATCAGGATTTTTTGTAAAGCACAAACATACTTACGAAAGGACATTCCCAATGTAGGCATAATATGAACAGCAGTAGGGAGTAGTCCCATCACAGCAGTAAGCTTTGCAGTCATTATCACACTGAGCCAGACAATCTTCTGCTGAATAAAAATAACATTCATGCGGTCAAATGGCAGCACCAACAAAACGCTGTACAGCGCAGTTTTAAAGAACATGCAATCTAACAGTTTTATACAATCACAGGACTTCACTGGAGGCAGGACCTGACCCTGTAATCTAATGGCAGCCCATTCCCACTTACATTGCATTTCAGTAGGAAGTTTGGAGTTAGGTGCTTCATGTATGGGTATTTTGTGGCTGGCTGTATCAGTTACTTCTCAGATATAATAATTTAAAATAAAAAATTTTGAAATGTCAAGACACCACGGATCACCTTTTCCCATTCCAGAAGTCCAGAGGGGAACCTGAGGCTGGGCTGCCTGTCTTGCTGGGCTGTAGGAGATGATGAGAAAACTGTCTGGGAACCAGCTACCTGCCCCAGTCCCTGCCCAGCCCCAGGTCCCGGGTGTAAATTAGAGCTGCCTGGGGCTCCCTCATCTCCTGCCAGCTGGCAGCAGCTCCGCTCGCTCTGCTCCCGGGCCATGGCCAGCGTGGCACGGCAGCGCCCAGCACAGGGGCCAGCGGTGGCCTCTCTGCCCCACTGCCAAAGAGCGTCCTGCCCAAGCTGCGGCCGCAC
>JAVSBS010026184.1:27757-63062 GCA_033124195.1 Coracias cyanogaster | reverse complement strand
AGGTGTCTCTGCCATGGCAGAGGGGTTGGAACTAGATAATCTTTGAGGTCCCTTCCAACCCAAACCATTCTGTGATTTTAGGAGTGGGTTTTCAGGCAGTGTAGTATCAAGATAGGTGAAAATTAACACAAACCTATTAATTCAGCTGCACAGGTATAAACTATTATTATATGAACTAACAAAATTGTGGTTTGAAAAAGAGGTCATAAGGACCAAACTTAAATATAGAAACTGCTGGAAGTTTATGATGCAGTTAGAAAATGCTGAATTTTGAAAAAAAGCAGCTTGCCTACAGAGCTTTTTTTCCGGAAAAGGTAAAGTAGCTTGTCTTAAATCTCAGTTTATGCTTGGCATAGCCACAATATAGTTCCAGAAGATATCATACAGTCATAGAATGGTTTGGGTTGGAATGGGCCTCAAAAATCGTCTAGTGCCAACCCAATTGCTATGGCAGGGATACTTTCCACTAGACCAAGTTGCTCAAGGCCCCATCCAACCTGGCCTTGAACACCTCTCGGGATGGTGCATCCACAACTTCCCTGGGCAACCTGTGCCAGGGTCTCACCACCCTCATAGTGAAGAATTTCCTCCTAATTTCCAATCTAAATCTCCCCTCTTCCAGTTTGAACCCATTATCCCTCATCCTGTCACTACAGGCCTTTGTGAAAAGTCCCTTCCCAGCCTTCCTTTAGGCCCCGTTCGGATACTGGAAGGCCACAAGAACATCTTTCCTGAGCCTCCTCTTCTCCAGGCTGTACAAGCGCAATTCTCTCAGCCTGTCTTCATAGGAGGGGTGTTCCAGCGCTCTAATCACTGTTGTAGCCCTCCTCTGGACCCTCTCCATCAGGTCGATGTCCTTCTTGTGCTGGGGGCTCCAGAGCTTGACTCAGTACTCCAGGTGGGGTCTCACGAGAGCACTATATAAAATAAATATATCTCATAAATAAATATATCTATGAGATTGGATTCCATAGCTAGACTGGCTTATTTGAAATGTTTTAAGTAGGTGCAGCAGAATGCAATCCATTTTGGAGATGCCCAAGCCGGTCTGAAGTTTGTAGAGCTGCATAACAGCAGGGCACCCTGCGCAGCTACATTAGCTTGGATCTCGAGTCATTAGCACGGCACGGTTTAACCTAATTAGAGCTGGCTCTGAGCAAGACTCATCAGCTGGTACATGACAGTGAACAGCAAAGTTGCTTCTGACCGCAGCGACAGCAAGCATGTAGGATTTGGGTTTTGAGGTTTCTGTACTGGGTTGTTTTCTGAAGCCTTTTGAAGTCTTTTAGAATACGCAAATGTTTTTCTCCTGGATTGGATTAATAGTAACATCTCTGAATTTCTAGTTTTCAGTGCATAATTTTTCTCCCGTCTCTTGAATTATGAAGGAAGATGGTGCTTTTTCACTTCATTATTTTTCAGCTGACACTGTTAAGAAGTAAGGTGTTGCCATCACCCATTTCCTACAAGGAGGAAGGAAGAGAGCAAGTGGTGTGTGTTTTCCTTGTTGCTTAGAATAACACTCTGTTAGTTTATAACAATTTTTCAGATTGGGACTTACTCAAAAACATTCTAAAGATGATTTTGAATCAGTTTTGCTGGGAGCCTCAGCATTTAATATTATTTCTGTATTCCAGTTGATTCATCTTTGTTGTTCTCATCACAATTAGCAGTCAGCTGGCTTTCACTTCTGCTGCTACAATAATGCTTACAGTATAGTTATTGCTATAAATATTTCAGTTTTAGTTTTAATGATAGGTCCAGGTTCCTGTTCCTGTATTTAGAACCACGTTATTTTGCAAGTAACTTTGGGAAATAAAAATGCATCATTCAGTTTTCTCAATGATTAGTAAAAAAACTGAATTTTTTTTTTTGGTGTCTGGAGTTGTTTTGGTAAATTATGGACTGATAAATGCTCTGCGTTTCCGTGCGGTCTGTTTGTCACATTATTGCTTTTCCAGTGGTTACAAAAAAAGAAACATCCCGTAGCACAAGGCCCTCCACTGCCTCCTGTCAGTCATAATGACATGTATCTTTTCCTTTCATATCTTTTCCAATGACTACTACATTAAACTATTAGTTCGTTTGACTTCCAGTGGTGTGCTGTTTATTTTTCATTCACTAAGTCCTTCTGACATGTCAGAATTTACCTGATCTCGTGATGACACCTTTTTGTGTAACTTAATGTACCTTTTTGATTGAGCTTCGTGTTCTGTGTTGGCTTAATTTAAATTACCAAATCTTTGACAGATGGTTATGATTTTTAAAAACTCTTTTTATGTCCTGTTATGCAACTTATTCCTTGCTGTAAGTAAGGGGAGGGGAAAAAGCTCCCACTTTCTGTTTTCAAGGTCTTTGCCACTGGTATCTTGCCACTTCTCTGAATGTGTTGTGCTGTCCCTAGCTCACCCTTCTTTCAAATCAGATATTTCCTTCAACTTCTCCACGTCCTCCTTTTGCCACCCAACCTAGTCCTAGATTCCCTCCTTTAAAAGCACAAATTCCTTTAGTGGCTGAAACCTATTAGATTTCAGCTTTACAGAAAGAACTCAAGCCCTCCAACAGTTCTGGGAGCATTAAGTACTATTTATTCTTTCTTAACGCTTCCATTTGCTAAAAAGAAGTAGTAAAGTTCATCCTTAAAAATCTCGATTTAGTTACCGTGTTGAAAAAGGTGCTTGTGGATGGAATTGAACAGGGTCAAAGTGTCCAGGCACCAACATGTTTCATTTGTTATACAAGACAGTGTTTTCCTGTGTCTACAGAGACCCAGGAATGGGGATATCTGGGCAGTTTGAGATCATGAATGGAGTGAGCAGAGGAGAGTGGGCAGGGAAATCACAGCAGCAAGAGGCACCAAGGGAATCATGAGATTCAACAAGGCTGAGTTGTCAGGTCTGCACTTGGGTCGCAACAACCCCGTGCAATGCTACAGGCTTGGGGAATAGTGGCTGGAAAACTGCCAGATGGAAAAGGATCTAGGGGTGTTGGTCAAAAGCTGGCTGAATATTAACCAGCATGTGCCCAGGTGGCCAAGAAGGCCACCAACATCTTGGCTTGTATCAGAAGTAGTACGGCAAGCAAGACTAGGGAAGTGATTGTACTTCTGTACTGGGCGCTGTTGAGGCTCCATCTCAAATATTGGGTTCAGATTTGGGTCCCTCACTGCAAGAAAGACTTTGAGGGGCTGGAGCAGGTCCAAATAAGGGCAATGAAGCTGTTGAAGCCTCTGGAGAACAAGTCTTAGAAGGGTTGGCTGAGGGCACTGGGGTTCTTTAGCCTGGAGAAGAGGAAGCTCAGAGGAGACCTTGCTCTCCACAACTACCTGAAGGCAGTTTGTAGTGAGGTAGGGGTCAATCTCTTTTCCCAAGTAACAAGTGATAGGACAAGAGGAAAGAGCCTCAAGTTGCTCCAGGGGCAGTTTAGGTTGGACATTAGGAAAAATTCCTTCTTCAAAAGGGTTGTCAAGCCCTGGAACGAGCTGCTTAGGGCAATGGTGGAGTCCCCACATCCCTCGAAGGATTTAAAAGCTGGATAGATGTGGCACTGACGGACATGGTTAAGTGGTGGACTTTTCAGTGCTAATTTAACAGTGAGACTTGATGATCTAAAGGTCTTTTCCAACCTCTACAATTCTATGATTGGGGGAAAAAAAAAAAGTAAATCTTTAATAGGAATGCGGGTGGAGGAGAGCAGAGTAAGTATCTGAGCAAGAGGGCGAGGACTGGGTAGCAGGAGTGAAGAAGGATGCAGTTTGAAGGCAGAATTGTAGAGAGATGCAACTGGGATGATACTGGTGGGGTGCTGAGTCCTGTCCTCCCTAGCAGGGCAGGTGAGTTCTGTGTGTGTATAACACACGCTGCTGTCTTTCTTACGCTGTGCGAGTTGCGCTCAGCAGCCTGTCCTGGTGTTTTGCTTTTCAGTTGTTACAGGTGACTGCTTTAGAAGATGAACAGTTTGGTAATAAAGAAGAAAAGGCAGAATATCGAGGCAGTTGCTGCACGTGTTTTAAAAAAATATTTCTCCTCAGCAATTCAGTATTCAGTAACTAAGGCACTGATATTTTGATTTATTTTTTTTTTCCCCTCCTAACAGCATTTACTTAGTAAGTCCTTTATACCTTCTGGAAAAAAAAAAAAAAACCACAAGTGTAAAAGTTATCTTTAATTACCTTTTCTATTTTCATTTCAAGGAGAAACGATGAGAATTGCCTCTTCGGAGTTTGCTGATGACCCCTGCTCCTCAGTGAAACGAGGCACCATGGTGCGGGCAGCTCGGGCCTTGCTTTCTGCGGTCACTCGCTTACTCATCCTGGCTGATATGGCTGATGTCATGAGGCTTCTGTCACACCTGAAAATCGTATGCACTTATAATATTCTATGTTGGTTTTGCGTGTTTTTCCGTCTAGAAAAATAGGGATCGAATCAGGGATGGATGTCACTGTTCGTGTTTCTTATTCCATTCCACTGATTTTTCTTGGAGTGCTGATAAGGAGGTGGGAGATAACACATTAGTCTCATTCATTTTCTAATTTTGCAGAAACTAATTTTGGGAGAAAATTGCTGGATATCTTCAAAGACTAGACTAGTACTGCTGTTAAGCAGCTCTCTGAATTTACTAGAGGCATTTCCCTACCTCATACAGATGGTTTAGTGTTTCAGGACTTGTAGAGCATTGCTCTCTTGTGGCAGACTTTAAGTACTACAGATGTTCACTTACTGCAGAAGTTCTGGGTGTATCAGAAGACTGGAGATTTAATTTGGAGTGAGATAATAATACAAGTGTCTAATCAGTCATCAAAGAGGAAAAATCAAATACAGAGGAATTAAAGATTGCCGGATAGCTTGCTATGGATTTGTAGTCACTTTTGGCTGCCACTATTCATGTTTTTATACAGGACTATGAGAAGACTTTGGAAGCGAAACTAGGAAGTGTAATTTTGTTTTTGCTACTTACTGGGCTATTTCACTTTTATTGCATGAACAAATAAGCAGAAAAACTCTGAAACAAAACAGAACCTTACAGACCATTTAAAGCCTTCAGAATGCATATGTGATTTTAGAGGAGGAAATAGAGTTGCTTCTTTTCAGGAACTGTCCAAAAAGTATTATCTGTTCCTTTTTTTTAGCTATAATTTGTCTTTTTAACACTGTAAGTCTGCAACAATATTACATTCTGGAAAAACAATGAGAGCTCATCAACTTGCAAACTGCAGATAAGCTAAATAGTTTGAAAACAGTGAACACGGTTTTTGTAATGAAAAAAAGCAGATTTTTCTGCACAGGTTCTAGTGAGCTCTGCTCTCATGAAGAGAATGCTGCTCTCGTAGCTGCCAGCACGTGGCTCTCATGAAGTGCATTGTAAGCGTTGTCTCTCCTGAATATGCTTTTAATTTTTCCCCACTGTAATACTCAACCGTAATTCGAATGGTCTTTGGACAGTGAGGCTAACACTTTAGTGTTATGAACAACAGTTTCTTCTAAACATTTTAATTAAAATTCAGGTTCCAGGTCTTTCATCAGCGATGAGAAATAATGCTTTTGGAGCTGAGATTTCTTCCTTCTGTTACAGCAGTGTGCTCTGCTTTGTCAGACACAAATATCCAATACTATGTTGTAAGTGGCTGTAGTTATTTACACTGTTTGCACTCTTGATTTGGAAGGGTGGCGTATGGCAATGTGATTTGTAATCTCTGCATTTATCAGATGTTATTTCAAATTATTTTTCCAAGAAGCCAGACATCTCTGGCTGTTTTGAGCCAAACTCAACTTAAGGACCTTAAATCTGATTTTTTTTCTTTTAGGTTGAAAAAGGTAATTTATTTCTGAGGACTGACAGTGTAAATATTTTTATCTTACCATTTTCTCCTACAAACAGTTTTAGATAAAAATTAAATTACTAGGAAAAAAGAATGTGTTTGTATTTTACAAAATTGATGAAGGAACAGCTCTTGTATTGACTCGAAGGTAACATTCAAAGACTGGTGTAAGTTAACCATAAAATTAATAAACTAGAATCATTCTGCATGTCAAAGTTATGAAGCCTGATTAACACTGAAATGTACTGTAATCAGTTTTTACTGAAAGCATATCAAAAACTTAACGCGAAGTATATTTTAATTAATGTCTTAGAACTAATATATGCAGATGCTTTCTGGGAGGGCACTTGGTCATTTCTTTCAGATTATCTTTTGCATTACTAAAATTAGTAATAGTGGTTATTGCAGTGAAGCTTGGGTAACAGTCAAAAAATAGCTTATAGTATGTGATCACGCACATATGGATTTAGCAGTCTATTGTAATTAATTAATTACATGCTAGTTAATCAGAGGAGCACATCTCTCCAGTTGAATGAAGTGGTTTTTTGAGGACAGAGAACTTGCTCCAACATGAATTTGTAAAAGAGATTGTAATTAAAAAAGGGGTTTGTTCACGTCCTTTCTAATGCTTCTCATAACCAGTTTCTTCATTTTGGAATTTCATGGGCTTGAGCCCAGACTGACGTGATAGAGTATGATCAGCATCTTTGAACATCTGATCCTCGGAGTGGAGTCTGTGATAAATTCTCTAGCAATTTTATTTAATAGGGAGCTGGCAAGACTTGGAAAAATGTGTATCGGTTTGTCATGACTGTCCTCAACATTACAAACATATTACAGATGAAAGTTTCAGGTAGTTTAGTATAAATAGTTCTTGATATGAAAGGAAGATGTTCCTATTTTGCAAGGAATCACACAAGAACAAATTTATTAATACAGTGATGCTTTTGTAATTTAGGTTAATGGTTAATGGAGACAGATATTTCAGCTTTAAAAACTGCTGTAAAAGAAGAGCTAATTGGATTCTGCATAATGTGTAGCTTGCAACTCTCAGACTTGATCTAACAGTTCCAACATGACAGCTAGGGATTTATGTGCTTGAATTATACACTTTCCTATAGAAATGTGTGGATTTGCTCCTCTCCTGCCCTGTCATTTGTAACTGCAGTAAGGAGGTAAAAGCTCAAAATAAAACTATCTTCTCTCGCTGGTGTGAAAACACAGTTAGAGCAACACAAATGCTTAAAAGGCAGGTTCTGCACATAATTGTGCCTTTCTAAATTCATTAGACACCAGTTACTGCTGAATTTATGGATCCTCAACAGCGTTTGGAAACTCAGCTGCAAACCTCTGCTCTTGCATAGGAGCACGTCCCCATTAGAACGTTTCTCTTCGAGGTGAAATTTTTTTTGCTGGTGAAAGCTAATGCACATTGCTGTGAATTGAAGCAATAGGTTTTAGAAAGAAGGATCAATAGAAGCTTTTCAGTTCTCAATCTTTTTTTTTTTTTTGCTTGGAATTGCATTTTTATCTTGTGAGGGAGAGAAATACAACTTTGAATTCCCATCTAGTCACGGGAAAATTTCCTTTACTTACTGTTTGAAAAGAGCATTTTATCCCTTCAGATATTTTTTTTTCTTGCTGTACGTAAAGTTTGACATTATATTTGGCAGATAAACTTTTTGCTGTAACTGAGGTTTTATATCTTTGCCCGTTAGCTGCAGCGTGACTGAGTAACTCTGGGTATGTTCTCTTTGGTAGCTTCTTTTCTCAGTTTTAAAGTAACTGAATAAGGAAAGCTGAGAAAAAAAGAAATTAATCTATTCTGAGTTAAATCTATTGTTATTTTATTTATTTCACAAAGATCTGGTGTTTTGGATGTATCTAGGTAAATTTAAATCTTAATAGCACTTATGAGTTTCCTTTTTCATTGTTATCTCTTGTCCAGAATTAGTGGATTCCCTCTGTTTTCCCATAAAGCCTGTACCACACATTAAGAACATTTTCATCTATTTCCTTTTAAACAGATATTAAAATGAGATATTAAATGAGTGGGGAAATTAATATAGTTATGCCTTTTACATTAGTTTTACATGATACCAAAGCTCAGTAAATGAACTGAATGACAATCAGACAGCTTCTCTATTAAAAAACCTAATTAAAGGTAGTGGGACTATCATAAAGCCACTGTACAGCAATGGAGATAAATGCTAAATTGGGTGCATATAATAGAGAGTATTGGGTAGGATAGTTATAGACTTTGTCAAAGAGTGCACCCGAATTAAAATGCTAACACAGTTGATACATTATTTTCTAGGTAGAGGAAGCACTAGAAGCAGTGAAAAATGCAACAAATGAGCAAGATTTAGCAAATCGCTTTAAAGAATTTGGAAAAGAGATGGTAAAACTCAACTACGTAGCCGCTAGACGGCAACAGGTAAGTACATTTTTAAGCAGTGGTTAAGAAAGTTTAGACTTGGTTCTAAACATCTTGTATTTTATGTCCAAATCCGGCTTAAAATATACGATAAGTAATTGCTGCGTCATGGCCTATAGTTTAATCACATGGATTTTTTTGAATTTTTTCAGAAAGGTAATTTCTTTAAGAACATTTTTCCAAGCGGCTTCAATTAATAACAGAATGAAGGGTGAAAAGGCAAGTGATTCAGGAAGTTAAGGACTGTTTTAATCTGATGATTATTCCTATTTAACTCTAGCCCATGGTGATTTGAGGTCACTGACAGCTGGTAAAGCACGAGTCCAATTCCAATTCAGCAAGAGCAGAAATTTGCTTTGCAGAAATTTGGTTTTAAAACCATCATTATTAATATTCAAATACTTCAAAGAAACCAAATACTCAATCCATTCATTACTACAGCAGATGGAAAAAGGACCAGCAAGTCATGATAACCTTTATTCAATGCCTGCAATTGCACAACTTTGCAATAAAGACAACTTTCTCCTGAACACTGTTCTATTTAAGAGCCCAGAGAGCGCTGTCACTGTAGAGATGTATAAGGTCTCTCCAACTTCGATTATATTTGAATACCACCAACCATTCAGGGATGTGTCGTCTTTGTATTGCATAGCACATCAGATTTAGAAAGCTGGCTTTCCATATTCCTCTGTCTATTTATTTTCTGTATTTTTTATGAAAGATATTTTCAGAGTTATACTGAAATTAGAAATGTAAAATGTAGTCACTATATGAACAGTCGCATTTGGTATGTTCAGACACTTCCCTTGTGGAAATGCATCTACGAATATGGGAAAAAGAGAAAAATGTGATAGCTAATGAATGTCTCTTAAGTTCTTATAGGAAGTGTGAGAAAATAATAGAAAACATTAATTAGAAACCTTTTAAAATCTTCTTCTGAAGGCACACTTTTATATAACTGGATATGTATTCCCTATATAACTGGAAAATGTTGACAGCGTTAGAACTTACTACTTAGATGTAAGATGTTCCAACTGCCACTACCCATGGTGGGGGGGTTGAAACTAGATGATCTTTAAGGTCTCTTCCACCCAAACCTTTCTATGATTCTATGTTCTTACATTTTCCTTTCATCTCTTCTGTTTTATAGCCTGATACGGTTTTTAGGAACTTAATTTTCTGAAAACTGTTACCTGTCAGATAGAGAATCATAGAAAGCTTTGGGTTGGAAAAGACCTTCCAAGGCCATCTAGTCCAACCCCCCTGCAGGGAGCAGGGACATCTCAGATCAGGTTGCTCAGAACCCCGTCAAGCTTGGCCTTGAATGTCTTCAGGAATGGGGCCTCCACCACCTCTCTGGGCAACCTGTTCCAGTGTTCCACCACCCTCATAGTGAAAATCAATTGTGAGATTGGAATTAGTCAATGGATAGAATCTTTAAATGTGGAGTATCTGGGTTATTTTTAAATTTTTGCTATACATTCTATATGTGAACATAAGTAAACTATTCAGCTGTCCAGACTGCTTTGTTCGTAGTTTTAAAATAGAAGTAATAATGTTTTGCTATTCATTATGAATGTTGTTAGGACTACCCTAGCTAATGTTTGAAAGGCTTTCATGGACAGGGTTGCCCAGAGAGGTGGTGGAAGCCCCATCCCTGGAAGTTCTTAAGGCCAGGCTGGATGGGGCTCTTGAGCAACCTGGTCTAGTGGGATATGTCCCTGCCCATGGCAGGGGGGTTGGACCTAGATGGTGTTTGAGGTCCCTTCCAACCTTGACAATTCTATGATTCTATGATATATCCTATAATTAAATAAATGAATGCTTTAAATAATAATAATACAGTGTAATCTTCTTGTGGTAATATTCTGGTACGAGATCTGATGCATGTTGTCAGGGGAAACAGATGAAAGTATATGTCATTAAAATAAACAATGATATGAGATATAGAGCAAAATATAAAGGATATGATAAAGACAATGAGAGGCGTATTTGTTGGGTCATACATATTCATCAGTGTAATATTGTTAAGTTTGGCATTTTTTTTAAAGATCTAATTTACGATGATTTTATAGAGGACGTAGATATAATGCTTAAAAAGCTATGGCACTTGTTGCAACAGGCTTGCTTCACTCGCGTTGCCTTTCTGGAATCAGCAGGCTGAGGAGTAATTTTGAATGTTTTATTGGATATTTTTTGTGGGTCTTTGGATAGAGGAAACATATAAACTATTTGATAAGAGGGTATTGTGTGCGGAACGTAACAGCTGTAGCTACGGGGAAGAGATGGACTTTCCTGGGCACGACGGGTATTTTTTGTGATTTGTGGTAGACTCTCTCCTTGATTCCAACTCTGCAAAATCACTAGGTGGTGTTTATGTGGAGACACTTAAACTGTAGAGACAATACATTCCAACACAAAAACTTCTATTTACAACTATGACAATTGTGTGGTTTTTGTATAGGAACTGAAAGATCCTCACTGCAGGGATGAAATGGCTGCAGCTCGAGGTGCTCTGAAGAAGAACGCCACGATGTTGTATACTGCATCCCAAGCATTCCTCCGGCACCCTGACGTTGCAGCCACTAGGGCCAACAGAGACTATGTCTTCAAGCAAGTACAAGAAGCCATTGCTGGTATCTCCAACGCTGCCCAGGCCACCTCGCCCACTGATGAGAACAAGGGGCACACTGGCATAGGAGAACTTGCTGCTGCATTAAATGAATTTGATGTAAGTATCGGAAGGGTTATGGAAAGGAATTGTTTTTCCATACCATCTACAGTGCTTTTAACTAAGTGGGTCTTTGAAGAGGACTCAAACTTTCCTTTTTCGTTCAGGTCCGTTTCCTCAGACTGCAGAGGCAAAGTGCAGACATTGATTTGTGTTCTTTTTAAGGAGCAATAGTTGTTTCCTGCAAATGTGCTTGAATTATAAGGAGTTACTTGTGCTCATATGTAGCGGCTGTGATAAAGTCTTCTTTTGCCCTAGTGTCCTTGAAAAGTCTAGCTACGTCTCTCTAAATAATGCAAAGTCTTGATTAATCTGACATTTCAGTTCTGTTACCAAGATCTATGATTTGTTGAATGGTAAAATCATATTTTCCTGGCAAGTCAGGAAGCCAAGACAATAAAATAAAGACGGTGATGGAGCTGAGCATTTTGGAAACATTAACATTCAACTTGAATCATAAATTATGTTAATCAAAGATGTGGGAAAAGCATCTTTCAAACACAGTTAATACCAGTCACTTCAGGTACAGGCAAAGTGCTGCAGCCTCTATTCCAGAAATAGCTACAGTTTTCCTTAAGCAACTTTCCTAACAACTAATTATTTAACTGTTAATTTATTTACCACTCTTATGATTTTTTCCCCTATCTTATGATTAAGGACTGTTCTTTAGAAAGTGAAAAATAAATAAATTGCAGACAGTATCTGAAAATACTTTTTTTTTTTTTCATTCTGACTTTAGGTAAGAATTTATTAAACTTGTTATTTAGAGGAATGGTGTCCTCTTCACTTTGATTAAAACATGAGGTTACAATACAAGCGTTTGTCACACACAGTCGGGAGCTTCTCAGTCCTGCTGTATTTAGGGCTGAAAGTGGAGGTGTACTGCAGGTGCTTCATCTCGTGGAGATGATGCCTGACTGGGCTTGTCTTCTGCATCTATGGCTTACTCTTACTGTGTCTACTTTGGAGATGTTAGTAGAAAAGGTAAACATTCTAGACTCAAGAGAAATTCAAGTCTTGAGTGAGATATTGAGAAAAGGCAGGGAATGAGCATACGAAAAACAGCAAGAGGGAAATGGGGATGGAGATGGAAACACGACAGCAGAAAATGTGTGGGTAGGTGTAGGAACAGACAAGCAAAGAGGGTAAAACCATTCAGAACTACTGTGGCAGCTAGAGGTTGGCTCCAGTTCCATCACACTTTTCTAGGAAATGAAACAGTATTGCCTGTAGTATTAACTATACTGGTATATTTCTTAATATCTGTATTTCTAGATCTATAGTTTTTTTCCTGTAAAATTGTTGTGGGCCAGGATTTAAGGAAGTCGGCATGGTTTTCAGGGCCTTCTCAGCTCACAGTTCCCTTACTGGTAAGAACCTGAGAATAATGTCCCTGTTTGGTCTGGTTGCACTCTGGCTTTTGTGTGGGACTTCACATGTTCTGGACAGCAGAGGTTTGACAAACGCTAACAGAAAACATGTGACTTCTCCATCCCAAACTGATGATGCTGCTGCTCTCTGGAAAAGGCTACCGTTCAATGCAAAGAGAGTCGTTGTGCTTAGTGGATTTAGTGAAGACTCTGTGACACATCTGATATCGGCCCCTGCCTCTTTGTGGGAGCGGTTGTTTGTCATTTTTCTCCTCAGGTAAAGTCTTCTCCACTTTATGTGATGTTGCAGGCATCATGAACGTGTATGTGAGACGTAGATCCGTAGTACCGTGTTCTGGTCACAATTACGTGTGGAAAATCAGCCGGGTTTTTTTGAGAGTTTTCTCTTTCTAATTTTAAGAAACTAAATGAAAACATTCTTACTGAGGATACAAAGATCGAAATTATTGTTTTATCTGCTTTCTAACCCTATGTTCTGTTTATCCTCACTGCTTAAGCTTTTGGATGAGATTTATTAACACCTAATTTTGCCAGAGAAGCAACATTCTCTAAACTCCAGGGAAAGCTGAAATTTATAGCTGCGATGGTGGGATGATTGTGAATTTACTCTTTTTACAAAGCAAGGAAGCAAGAAAAAAATGACAAGACTCATGAAACTATGTCATGGGTAAAAAGGATGGTGGAGAAAAACGTTTGGTTTTTATGTTGGCAATATATTACTTCATCAGTGGAAAGGAATTTTATATATTCTAGTGAAAATAATTAGACAGTCTATTTATTTTACAGTATCAGCCATATCCATGGAGATAAATTTGTATTTGGTATGAAGTTCATACTAAACCTTGTATTATGTGACAAGGTAATTCTTCTATATTAAAAATAAGTTTACAGTTTTTTCCATAATGTTTAACACTTCTCAGCCTTCATTATTTCAAATTTCAGAATTGGCGTTCTGTGGCTTAACACCGCAGGGTAAATAATCTGAATGATTTCTCAATCAAATATTGTCATGTATAATATAAATATTTTACCTATTTTAAGCACTTCAGCTATTGCATTTTAAATAGGTGTCACGTTAATTGTCATACTCTATACCACAAGTCACCATAGTATAAAGTCACCTGTGAGTTATTAGCAGCAAAGTTTTGAAAAGATTTGTCGTTTATTGCTTCTTGGATATAATTTATGTAGAACTGAAGTGAGTTCACCAATCTATGTCTTACTAGATTTGCTGCTTTAAAGTATTGTTTGGTGTTGCTTGATTACAAAAGTATGTGTTTAATGCCTTGCTTTTGTCCTTTAACTTAATTGTTCCTGCTTTAATTTTAGATCATTTAAATCCAGGTATTTCTGGTTTTATTTGTAAAATGTGATGTACATTTTATACTCATTAAATGTTTCTGGGTTCTTACTGCAACTAAGGAAGCACCTTTTGTCTCCCCTCATGGCACTTGCCCAAATTTATTCAGTTGCATAGAGAAGTTAAGAACTTATTGTGAATTTTGAAAATATTCTGGTTTCACTCAGAAAATAATAGTTTTGGACTGGCCTCAGCCGTTTTGATTATCAAGGGACCCCACCGTGTTGTCACATGTTTAATGTTGTGGAACTTATTTATCTGATACCCTCCGTGCTCTCTCCATTGCCATCGTGATGTGTGCTGGAGACGGGACCTGTTTGTCAAACTGGAATGCAGCGAGGAGGTAGACAAAAAGTAACATTAGTAAGTGCAAATGAAATGAGAAGGACTAGGAAGCCTCTGCAAGATGAAAACTGAGGTGAAGAGAGATGGCATCTACCCTGCGATACGGGGTTGGCAACTGGAAGGAGGTAATAAAAGTGTGTGTGGGAAGTGGATAGAAAAATCTATCGGTATGTGGGTATAAAGTGATGAGATAAGTAGAAGTTGAATGACTATCTGCCATAGTTAGATAGTGGGGGGGACACATTCTGTATGATGGACTGGAGAGAAAAATAGTAATTATTAGGCACTGGAAATCTCTGAAGAGTAGGAGAGTGCCTCCTTTCAGCACAGGGATTGAGCTTGTGATGCCTTCGTTTCTAGAGGTGTAGCTGTGTCGGTGGAATGTGCTGACAACACTTTAGAAGTGCTAACCACTGCAGAAATTCAAATTATAGGGGTTTCAAGCAGGGCGCCCTAAAATACTTAGCATTTTAAACAATTTCAAATAACGTTGCTTTCGATTTTGATGTGAAAAATGAGGTATTTGTGTACAGCACTGCGAGGGTAGGTGTAACAGCTTTGTAAATATAAATGTGTTCACTATGCATACGGCATAGACCTGTAAAGAGGAGTATTTCTATGTTTGGAACAAGGCTAGGATTGTCTACCATAAATTATGAGTCAGGGTTAAAATAAATAAATAAAGCCCGTGACTCAGAAAAAAGGGGAGAAGAGATATCCAAAGGAAAAAAGGACCAAACCCCCCCATTTTCCATTGATGCTAAAAGCAAGTATCTCTCATCTTTTGTATCGCTCCAGAAAGAACGTGTCAGAACTGATGACTCTAGTTGACTTTCTCCTTGCGTTTTGTGTTTGTGGGTATATAATAAATTGGCAAGCTCTGTATCTATCGATGGAGTAAAATGATATTGTATTTGTTAAAAGGGCTATACAGTCCTTGCTTTTTAATACACATTAATCCAAAGACACATTCTAGACTTGCTGTTAATTTAATACTCCAGTGATTTATTGTTTTTCTGTGTGCACACATCCATTTGTCTTTAAATGTGCTTATAAGAAACATTGATCCGTATTACATGTCACTTGAACTGCTGTGTCTGTGTCTCACTTCCTTCCTCTCTGATTTCAAAGTTGCAGGAATGAGTATGAAAATTATTTGGTTTATAAAGGCACTGATCTGCTTGAGAACTGAAAGGTGTGGTTAAAATTAGCTTTTGGTACGTGAGGTGTTTTTATATTTGGGATAGTCCCGAGGTACTGCAAATCTACTATTTTTTGTTGTGAGAAGGGTTTGAGCAGAAAAATTCCAGGCAAAGTAACTCCATCTTTAATAAATTTTTGAACAGGGAAAGACTACAGTTTGGGTCATGGCTACATCTGATGAGGGAAAGAAGTGTCTGATGACACTGGTCACTGTCCTCTAGGCTGTGAAATGAAGTTTGTAATAAATAGGCTATCATAACATATTCCTCAAATCTATTAATAATGCTTTAGGAATATTATGCAGGGCTAGCAAATGCAGTGCTCCTTAAATGGAGTGAAAGATCTAATAAGCGTGTAATTAAAAAATAAACCCAAAGCATAGAAACTGAGAAGACAAAGTGCTTGGGTCCAACAGTAGCAAAGGATGCTTTTTTTTGGTAATAAAATTAAGAGCAGTCAAAATGTGATATAAAAGAAGCAGACTAAAGAGATGCTGTATCATGACATAACTACCTTTAAAATGTTACTACTTTTTGGACAAATAACTGCCTTAAGATGTTCAGCCTGAGGATGGATTTTGCAGAATATTTATGGAATCTCAATTTACCTGGGAATATGCTCTTCAGAGAAGTGATTTGTGATGCTGGAGATAAAAGGACAAAGTGTGGGCTTCAAAATAAGAATTGAAATGAGTTTGTTTCAGTATTAAAAATCTTAAGAAAGAATTGCAAAAGTGTTACCGTGCATCCCACACTGCAAGTTGAAACTAGACTCGTTGAGCTCTGCTGTCTAGGGAAGAAGACACTATTCTGTATAGTATCGGTTATATATTGAATTTAGGTAGAAATGCTTGTGTTAGTGTGAGCTGGAGAAAGTGTGTTGCCAATTCAGATAAGCTCATCTATGACTTTGAATGAAATGCAGGGGTGTTTTTTTCCCTTGAACAGATGAATTGTATTTGAAACTAGAATGGTTTTGAGTCAATCATTTCACATGTGAAGGCAGGAGGGCTGCACCCTGATGCTTTGAAAGCTTTTATTCAGTAGTGAGATCCACTGACTTTCTGCACTCCTCTGATCTCCCCTGAATGGGAGACTGATCATCCTTCGCATATTAAAATAATAAACACAGCACAATGTTATATTTTACAGTGTCCATAAAAAATTTACGTGTTTGCAGAAAAATGTTTGAGGATGCTGAACTGGCCTTTCAAGAGAGGAATAAGCAGAGTAATTTGTCAGGGTCCTGATTATGCTAAGAGGCCAAACAAGCTTTTCTTCTGTGTTATGGTTGCACTTTCCTGCCCACTACAACTCGTGTGTGCTACTTTGGGTTTTTTTTTTTCCCCCTGAAACTTTCCATGCAGAATAGGAGTGGTTTAGCAGCAAAAAGCTCAAATTGAGTTTAGATTTAGGGTAAATTTAGACTAGATAGAAGAAAAACCTTTTACGGAGAGGGTGGTGGCATGGATTGCCCAGAGAGGTAGTAGATGCGTCACCCTTGGAAACCTTCCAGGTGAGGTTGGCTGGAGGTCTGAGCAACCTGCTCTAGTTGCAGATGTCCCTGCTCAGTGCAGGGGGGCTGGACTAGATGAACTTCAAAGGTCCCTTTCAACCCAACCCATTCTAGGATTCTAAATTGTCCAAAGAAGGGCAACAAATCTGGTGAAGGGTCTAGAGCACAAGGCTTGTGAGGAGTGGCTGAGGGACCTGGGGTTGTTGAGCCTGGGGAAAAGAGGGCTCAGAGGAGACCTTCTTGCTCTTTATGACTAGCTGAAAGGAGATTGTAGCGAGATAGGAGTCAGTATCCTCACCCAAGGAACAAGCAATAAGACAAGAGGAAACGGTCTCAAGTTGCACCAGGGAAGGTTGAGGTTGGACATGAAGAAAAATTTCTTTACCAAAAGAGTTGTCAAGCCCGGGAACAGCCTGTGCAGGAAAGCGGTGGAGTCTCCATCCCTTGAGGGATTTAGAAGCTGTCTGGATGTGGTGCTGAGGGCCATGGTTTAGTGGTGACCTGGCAGTGCTGGGATAACAGTTGGACTCAATGACCTTAAAAGTATTTTTCAACCTAAACGATTCGATGATGCTATGATGGTTTTATCACCTGTTTTCAGATGTTCATTCTACTTTTGATCTTAGTAGTTGGCTTTATGACATATTATGGTTCATGTTTTAGCTGTAGGTCTGTATGTGTGGACGTGTACATATAGGACAGTGAAAATGTCAGCTCCAGAGCACAAAGGACAGCACTGGAGGGGACAGGACTTTGAGATGAGCTGCATAGCAGAAATGTGACCTCTGTAAAGGAATGCAGTGAGGGTTCACCTTTAGCAGTGAGAACGGTGCAGCTGATCTGGATTTTCTGTAGACGAGCTCCATCTAGTGGCTTTCTTCATTATTTTCTTTATTTATTTATTTCCCCCTGAAATGCTCCTGTGTGGTAAATTAGTATTATGGAAAGATTTAGCAATCGAAAATATTATTTGTAGGTTTAACCATACCACGTTGGTAGTACTTCTTCTGATGGCAGAAAAAGCCGTGTGCCAACACACCAGGTGCTTTGTGTGTTTTCCTGTCAAATACATTCAATACGTTTGTACTAGCACAAGTAACCAATTTATTTGTAAAGGAGCTTTTTGCAGTGACCCCTCATCCAAAGAAATTTATTAGGGAATAGTTTAAATACAGAAATGAAACACACTTTAGAAAGACCTTATCGACATTTATATAAATGTTTTCTGTAGCAAGAGAATTCTTCTATTATTCGGTGGGTACCACAGGTTGCTTATTTTGTGGTTAATAGTAAGTATGAATATCTGAACTAATATATTAGTTTTGTAAGAGCTCAAAAATCGCACTTTGTGAAATTGCCCAGTTGACTGCACTTGGTACTATTTTGAGTATGGTTATTTAGCACCTCTGAGATGCTTTTATAACTCACATATGTGATGAGTGAACACCACCAATACTTCAGGGAAACAATACCTCTGTTTACGTTTGGAGAACTGAGTCAGGAGAGGACTGCTGGGGGCTGTGGAGGTGGAGGCTGTTGCTAATCTGTCTGCTCTTGGCCATGTGCTTCTACCCAAGTGTGATGTTCCTCAAACGACTCTGAATGGAGTCCTCCCACTGTCCCAGAAGGAAAGATACTCACTCCTCTGAATGAGTTCTTCCATTTTTTAGCACATCGGAGGGGCTCATTGAAAACTTTGCACTGTCACGCTGCTCCTGTTCCTTCAGATGAAGCTGTATGGTGTGTCCGTGAAACATGGCACGGGGACAGGTGGAAACATTGGATTTATCGCTAAACAGCAAGTGAACACCGTTGTTAGCATGTTGACACGCCTACATCCATAAACCAAAGGTGTGAGCACACTGCATTTGTTCCCATGGTAGCATGGGCACTTCTGGCAAAGTGAACATTGAACATACATTGAACACTTCTTTATACAGTCTTGTCTCCCAGGGTGTTCTGAGAAACTGAGTCCCTCACCATATTACCTGCTTCTTTTTACACAGAGGCAGTTTTTCATAGTGTGTTGTGGTTGTAACATTGTTTATTGAAGGTATCTATGAATTTGATTATTTTTTTTTTTTAGTGGCATTTGTCACTGTGGTTTTGGTTCCTTCTTCTTACGTGTTATTCACTTTGCAGTGGCGTTTGACGTAAAAATTGTATTTTCACTGTTAGGAAATGGCCTCTGCCCTGAAGGTTTTACGTTGTGAAGAGATGAATTAATAAAGTGTAAAAAGAGGAATAGGGGAAAGAAGATACCATTTGTCCTGAGTCACACAAGAGATTCGTAGAATCGTAGAATACCGGGTTGGAAAGGACCTCAAGGATCATCTGGTCCAACCTTTTAAAACAAGATGAATGCAAGAGCAGCGAAAGGAACCACAAAGCCCTAAATTCCAATTAAGTGTCTTTTCTACTGTACTGTGCTGCTTACCGTGGTACATAGCAGGTCACCTGATTTTACTGGGATTGTCTTAGACGTAAATTCTTGTGAAACTCTCTTATATGGAAGTTTCTTTCCTTCACCTACAGAGCCCTGCATCAGCTGCTTTATCACTTCTATGGTACTATGCTGTCTTGTGTGACTATATTTCAAGCTTTACATGTTTATCTTTTTTATTTTATAGCATCTCTTATTAAATTCACAACTGCATTGTTACGCCCTCAAAGATGCTTTTCCTATCTTTCAGAATATGAGGCTGAAAAATCAATTCCACTTTCCTTCCTTGCACAGCGCTATAGAAAAGCGTGAGTTGTTTGTTGTGGTTGTAGTTTTGGTTTGGGTTTTGTGTGTGTATGGAGGAATTTTTCTAATCGGTGCTTTTAAAATGATTCTTTTCTCAAACAAGAAGGTTGCTCCCCATTAGAACAAGCTGATACGGGACTTTTTATATTATTTCATTTTAAGGTTTGCTTTTACTCAATTACAAGAGGAAAGGAAACTTTTGTTTAATTGGGAGTTTTGTGTGTTTTAAAGAACCAAGCACAGTAAATTGTATAAAGGGCCCCATAAAGGCCATTGTTACTTTTGTCATCCTTTTATACAACAGAAAAATTTGAAGTACAAGGAAATATTGAATTCCTTCTTGTTCTCTTGAGTAGTGGTTGAATGGGAGATAATTGAATGGAAATTCTAGAAAGAATTATCTGAAGAATCTGACCTTCCTTGTTACACACATCAATAGAACTGTATAAACAAGAAAACCGTGTAGAAATGTTTGTTGATGTGTTCTGTTGTTTGGGTTTTTCCCCCAAAAAACATTTAATTTTCATTGCGAGCTCTAATTTAAGAATGTCTTCGTGGTGGTTATAGTAGTAGTAGTGGTTTCATTATAGGTTGGCTATAATATGCTTCAAGAAGATATTATGACAAGTTTAACGCTTGTCAAATAAGTCTCCAAGTATATTTAAAATAATTTTATTGGCCTTTGTTTCAGCAACTGAAGCCAAAAAAGATGTGTGTTTGTAGCAAAGATAGTTTGCACTAATCTGTCTGCAGTTGTAAAGAGGCTTAAAACACTTAATTATAAGGCCTGGATTATAGTGTCAGTCCTTGATTTATGGCTTTAATGTTAGTTAACTAATTAGAAATGTAAAATGTTCCAGTTCATTTACATTCATTGTTCATTAACTGACTATGAAGTAGCAATGGGAACTTGAGACTTCTTAAAAAATTTATTTAGCCAGACTTCCTGGCAACTATTTTTTTCTTTTTTTCCAGGAAGACATTATTTTCTTGTTAATATATGTGTAAGAATTTTGTACGTGTCAATAACCTAGTCTGAAATTGCGTTTAGATACCAACGTTTCTTTGAAAAGGAGTAAAAGCTTTCAGAAGCAAAAAATACTCTCTCTGGGCGGAATGTTGAGAGCTGTCATGTAGCAGGTTCTCATCCCTGTTCTCTTTTTCCCAAAACTCAAAAACCTGTTGCCCTTGTGAGGTATTTGAGAAATGCTTAGAGTTTAAAATAAACGTCTAAAATATAATTTATTTATAACCACCCATCAGGAAGTAACTGCATCATTATTTGTTGTTTTAAACAAAGCCTAGTTTTTCTATTTCTTCCCTTAGAATCTCCAAGGTTTTCATTCCCAGCAGTGTTTCTGGATACAAAAGTGAATTCAGAAAGGCACAAAAGTTAGTTCTAGTAGTTTTGAGTGATGTTAGGGTTAAGAAAGCCATGGGGCAAAAAAAAGACATTTACTGATCCTGGTGGACATCAAGATCTCCCTGAGTCACCACTGCACCCTTACAGCTGTGCAGGTCGACCACCAATGAGACTGCGTTAGTAATAGTGTGGGCAGTAGGTCAAGGAAAATGTTTTTGCCCCTCTATTGGGCATGTATGAAACTACATCAGACCTTCCAGATCCAGTTTGGGGCTTCCCAGTGCAAGGAAGACTGACCTACTTCAACAGATCCAGCCGAGACTGCGAGATGATGAGAACGTGACGTATTGGGAGGGGCTGCAGAATAAGAGGCTTTGAGGAGGCATCTTGCTGGTGTCTTCAGCTGCCTAGCAGGATGGTGTAGAGAAAAAGGAGCTAGAGTCTGCTTTGAGGTTCATGGGTTTGGAATGAGAAGCAACCGGTACAAGCTGATTAGAGGGAAATTCTGCTTGGATATTGGGGAGAGAAAGAAAAAAATACTCCATGAATGTGGTTAAACACTAAAATAGTGGGTAGAGAGATTTGAAAAATCTCAAAGGATGGAGATTTCATTTTGACTGGATGAAGCCTTGAGCAACCTGGCCTGATGTCAAAACTGACTCTGCTTTAAGGAGTAATTTAAAGTACATAACCTCAAGAAGTTCATTCCAACCTAAATTATTCTGTGATTCTGAATTGTCATTAACAGAATATCCTAAACTAATATTTAATTGACTTCTTAAGCCTCAAAATTCATTATAAACAACAAGTTTTGTGGATTACGGAGGAAAAATTACTGAGTCTAACTTAGTGGCTTTTATTCTTTGTGAGCTGAGGTTTGGTGGTCATAAAGATCTCTTCTTTAGGAGAAAAAAACAACACCAAATCTATTCCTTTTCTTTTTTTTACAGTGAGCAAGCCTGACTTTCATTAATTACACACCCTCAATGGTACACACACTTTATTATTTAAAATGTAGATGGTATTTGCATGTAGCCTGTACAGAATTTCCTAAATTTTTCATGGAGTTAAAACCGTGAGTTGTGTTTCAGTGAGCAGAATTATTGGAGATATTTGACCTGCAGATTGTTCATCCTCAAGGCTTGAAAAGGATGGAAATATTCCAGGAATACATTGTTGGTAGGTCCTTGGCTCTCAGAAGATTGAGTGCAGGGTCTCCAAAAACCTCTGAGAAGAAAAAAGTGATTAATGACTCAATTAAAGGTATAAGATCTACTGTTTAAAATTTGCCCTGCAGGTAGAGAAACTTACACCTGTGACTATAAGAAAGAGGAGAAACGACACCGTTATGTAAGGACTGATTACGTTGCTATAACTGAAATGTTGGAAGTTGTGCTAGTGCTCTATGGATGTTGCTTTGATTTAAATTTATGGATTGAGAAAGAGATTTGCTACAAGTAGAATGTTTGCTGGCTGTCCAAAATCCACTGCTCTCCATTGAAGAGTATTTCCTGTCTGTTCAGGACCATTTTTATGGTTAAAAAACCCCACCATGACCATTGTGGTCTAGTGGTCAGGGAGATGTTGGGATGAAGGTTGGGCTTCACAGTATCACTCTAGTTGGAAAAGACCCTCAGGATCATTGAGTCCAACCATTACCCAAACATTACTACATCCACCACCTAACCCTGTCCCCACACCTTCACATCCTCAAAATCTCAACAAGGATAGTGGTTCAACCACCTCCTGAGACAGCTTGGCCCCGTGCACGACAACCCTTAAACCCTGTGTCTGAGGGTGTTATGCAGATGAAACTTGGTGATCGTGGGAGGTCCTTTCCAACCATAATGATTCTGTGATTAACGTTACCTTTTTATAGTCAGTTATTTAAAGAAACCACAGCCAAATTTGAGGAAGGAAACACTGAAAATAATCTGAAACGTGCAGCGAATTATTTTTATAACTTTTTACTAATCGCATAAGTTGCTAAGATAGTTCATCTGATGCAATTCAGTCTTGCTGGTACAGAATTAAATACACTGTTGTGAAGGTGAATATATTGTTGATTTCTGAAAATCTTAATGCTAATGAACATGAGTGTGGTGGTGGACTCTATACATTAAGTATTACCATTTGACTGAAAAGCACAGGTACATAAATATGCATAAGCTCAGCTCTTAGGGAAGTCATTTCTAATTTAGATGCTTGCAAAAGTGCTCTGCATATTGCTGTGAAACATAGACCCTAAAATATATATATGAGACATTAGTTCACATTCTGGGTAATGCTGTATTTATTTCTGCCAAGTCAGCAGTTCCTGGAGCTGGACCAATACGCTGTCTGGTTAAAGTTCTTCTGTTTCTCCATTATTAAATAATGAATCTTCATAAATTTCCTGACATCTTTATGTTTGTTACTATTTAACTGCTGTGCATTCAGTTAAGTTTCTGATCTATGGATTTCTGAGGGCTTGATCCTCTTTTTTTGTGTAGTAATGAGAGTTACGTTTTTCTGTGTATGGAGTTAATTGGAAGGTTTTTTTTGAGAAATAAGCAGATCTTTTGTAAAAACCTTGTCCCACTGAATTAAAAATATTTGCTTGGGATCAGAATTTAGCCTAGAATAAGTTCATTTGAGCATGCTCTGATTTCTGATAAACAGCTACAGTTTTCAACGTTAAAGGCAGATGTTGATTATGTATTATGTCCCTAAATTCTGATTTACATTTTAATACAGTGTTGTATTTTTTTCAAATTAACCGTCTCATTTGGCTTGCGCTTGTTGACTGCTCTTCGATATTAAAGGAAATAGACTAATCATAAAGTTATCAAAATGTTGTGAAAAATCACAATGGCTCATTAACAAAAGTTTGATGTGCTTTAAAAGAGTATGATTATTAGAAAACTATACTTTTCAACTTTTTCATTCCTATTTCGTGATTTTTTTTTTTTTTTTTTTTTCTTTTCAAGCTTAAATAAGTGCATGGCTTACAGAGCATTTTTAAATATTCAATTATGAAACTTCTTTGCATGACTGCAGCAAAAGGTTATGGAATTACATGGTGGTATTAATGTGCCTGTAAGTGGGAGCAGGACATTATTTCTTTTATGTTTGTTACCTTGAACTACAAATGGAGAAAAGCAAGTCAGGATATAATCTAGAGGTGACTCAAAACTCAGAATATTCATAAAGGTCTATGTGCACAGGGGTAGAATCTCTGTGGTTTAGCCCTGTTTGATATGAGTTTGATATATAAAGTATATAAATGTTTAGCAGTGATCATAATTTAAGAATTAAAATGTCTTTAATAGAAAACAGTCTTTGACAATCAAGGTTTTTTTCTAGTGAAATAAGGATATTTTGCTAGCTGGTAGCCTATTTGACAAATTAAAGACCATTTTAGATTGTCTTCCTGTAGTGCTCTCTTTTTGGTGAAGTAATTCAGTACTTTTTCCTGATTTAAAAGCAAAGAAAAAGCTTGCAAAAGCCTCTAGTAAAAGGCTTTTAAAAGATGCACTACAGAACAGGGATCAGAGATATTTCACACTTTTATCTGTGGTTTTCTAATAATGGCCTTCTTGCGATGTTAATGACAATTTCATAATTTTTTTTGTTTAATACTGAGATAATTAGTAGCATTTCAGCAGTGTAGTCTGCTAATGACAATAATCAAAATGAAGAAATTAGTTAATGGAGAACATTCCACTTTCTCTTCAGTCATAAATAACTTGCACCTTTCCTGAACATCCAAGAAATTTTCAGAAGATTCAGGAAAGAAGACCATTAGTGTAGTTTAAGATGAAATATATGCATATGATATAGAGAGGTAAAGAGAGCTGCACAGACATACTGCATGCATACTACAGTAGTTTGATTTGTTTTATACCTTGTGCTTCCCAAATACGTCTTTGAACCAGTTGTGTTGCTCTCAACAGTTGTCCTTTATAACCATAGGTTGTGAATTATATATATATATATAATTATTTTTAATTTTATTTATATATTGAGATTTCAGAGCTCCCAGACATTTCTGTGATACTCATTTTTCAGGAATTTGGTAGATTATTTTTCTTTTTATATGAAAGACTAAAAAACCCGTGAAACCACTGAAATAAGAAACGCTTAAAAATGCTAAGACCCATGTGTGTTTTATGAGGAGCAACTGAAGGAACTGGGACTGTTTAGTCTAGAGAAGAGAAGGCTGAGAGGAGACCTTATTGCTCTTTACAAGTCCCTAAAGGAGGTTGTAGAGTGGTAGGTGTTGGTCTCTTCTCCCAAGTAACAAGCGATAGGACAAGAGGAAATGGCCTCAAGTTGCACCAGGGGAGGTTTCGATTGGATATTAGGAAAAAAATTCTGTATTGAAAGAGTGGTTAGGCATTGGAACACGCTGCCCAGAGCAGTGGTGGAGTCACCATCCCTGGAGATGTTAAAAAAACATGTGGACATGCTTCAGGACCTGACCTAGTGGTCATGGTAGTGTTAGGTTGACAGTTGGACTTGATGATCTTAAGAGGTCTTTTCCAACCTTAATGATTGTATGAGTCTATGCTGATAAGTTTCCCACTCCTCTTTTGTCTTTTAGAACAAAATTATTTTAGACCCAATGACTTTCAGTGAGGCCCGCTTCAGACCATCTCTTGAAGAAAGGCTGGAGAGTATCATCAGCGGAGCAGCGCTGATGGCAGACTCTTCATGCACGCGAGATGACCGCCGGGAACGGATCGTAGCCGAGTGCAACGCCGTGCGGCAGGCCCTGCAGGATCTGCTCAGCGAGTACATGAATAACGTAAGTCGTACGCTCTTATTACTGGCTTCTTTTTCAGTGGATGATTAAACCTTTCGGAGGCTAACGTTATGACTTCAATATTTCACAAAAAAACAATAAGGCGTCTTTATACCAGGAGTAAAGGTAATGCTTTTTGAATTATTTAACTTTTTAATGGTAATCCCATTTGAAATTATTTGGCTTTTTTTAATAATAATGTGATTTGAATTATTTAACTTTTTAATGGTAATGCTCTATGAATTATTTAACTTTTTAATATATTGCAAACGTTTGACAGACATTTGGTATAATTGGAAGCTCAGGGGAATGCGTCTTTATCTGCAGAGGAGCTCCACGCTCCCCATAGCGTTAAAGTTTCTTCTTACATAATAAATTACCAAGTGCTCCTTTTGAGGGTAAATACCCAAAAACTAATGGCAAGAAATGGGAGTGGGAAATGTCCCATGAATTATTTTCTTGGTGAAAATGAATACACTTAATTTTCAACGTGATTCCCACTATGTGGTGACGGTCATTGTATTAGTTTGAATGTTACCTATAGATACTCATGGGAGGGTGTCTGTCTGCTGTGTGGGTTAAATCACTGAAGTTCTTCACCGTTGGATCGATTTCGTGACAACTGAATATTTAAGTAGTGACTTTAGCACTAGCGCTGTTCACACAAAGAAATGTATCAGCAGCATTTTAGAGCTATCCGTGTAGGCTTTCAAGAGGTGTTAAATTGTCCAACACGGTGTTGATCTGTAGTGCGTAACCTTTGTTCTGCATGACGTACCCCAGAAAATTCTCTCTGCCTAGTGTCGTGTATTAAACCTCAGAAGAACTATCGCTGTGTCCTTTGGGTGTGTGGAAAAAGTCCTAAGCAACATCAACAACCTATTTGAAAATAGAAATGTTTGCGAACAGGCATCACACTGAGCATCCTGTATTTTCCCTTCTTGTCTGTCATTGCTACCAGAGCATCAAGTAGTCCATTTGGATCCTATTTTGCTAAAATCATCAAAATAATTTTGGAGAGGCAGTTCAAAGGTGAACCTTGAACACTGTGATCTTCAGCGGTGCTGTTACAGCTAGTTGGCAGGGGGGTTCAATGCAGGATTGGTAGTGCAAACTTCACACCTTTAGTCATGCTATTGTTCAGCTCAAAACTAACTACGACCTTTTAAAGGTGTTTTAAAGGTATTATTCCATGTAACAGTCACCTCAAGGAATAGCCGTTTCTGATGGTGCAGAATTTAAAAGCATATATCCTTTGCTTTTTAGTTGTTATAAAGCGATAATTGAAAAGTTCTTGTACTGTGAATGAAAGCGAAGTCTCTGCTGTGGTTTTATGGGTGAGAAATTTTAAAGAGAGCATTAAATCACAAGCAATGAGACTGTGGTGGGAGAGGACTTGCTGAATTGCTTCCTGCAGGATCTTGCTTTGTAGAATTATTGCTGTTAAGTGTCATCTTTAAAGGTCTTTCAAAAAACTTTGAGGACTGATGGATTATGGCTTCTTATTTTATTGTGGTGCCTTTTTTTAAGTACACAGGTTTTTTGTAAGGATGCTATTTGCCCTTGGACCAGAAACACTGTTATTTTATTTCAGACCAGAAACATTGTTATTTTATTTCGGACCACATATACGGAGAAAAAGAGGGTTTTAAGTGACTATAGTCATTTATGACCACACTGGAGGTGGCTAATATAGTTTAATTGTTTTTAGTTAAACACATAGTGGTGTGAGCACGTGTTTTTATGGTTACCACTGTTTTCTTTTGAATTTGTCTTCCTCCTTTTTTCCTTTTTTTTTTTCTGTTCTTTTTTGTCTGAGCTGCACAATTCCTATTATTTTTTATTTTCCTGCTTTTTATTAGAATGTAATCAACTTAAACTGTTTTTTATGGCTGTTGAGTAAACATTATAAGAACTGAATGCCCACTGAAGTTACATAAAATGAAGTACTTCTAGTTTAAACATATCTGGGTGGCAGAATTTGAGAATACTGCATTCAATATTGTCTCCCAAAGCTGATCTTAGCAGATACAAGGGGTAGGATTCAGTTTACCGCTTAAAACTCATAAATTTAGGTTTCTGTACCTAAGTACAGACAGGTAAATTGGGTGTCTCAATTCAGTTGTTTAAAGATAGGTACTTAGTGCTATTTTAAACTACCAGTTCCAATAGTCCGGTGCTCATTTAGAGCAGAGGCTCTTCCATCTGCTGCTCAGAAGCGTTTGGATCTACCATGGGTCTTGGGTCATATCTGCCAGCCAACTTCCATGTCATATATGCTCTAGGGAAGAACAACTGGCCAGGCTCCTACTGTTATCAAATCATTTGAGCCTCAATTGCTTAAGCTCCTGTCATAATTGATGGAAATCAGATTGATGGTGCCGGTCAGAGCAATACTTCCAAGGGAACCTGAAGAGCCACTTTCGTGATCTAATATGGGATAAGTCCCATGATCTAATATGGGATAACTGTAGGTGCCCTTGACTATAATAAACTAAAACCCCATTAACTAGGTTAGGAGATTAGATATCTAGCTTGTAAGCAGCTCCTTTTTAGGCATCTGTCTAGAGACTGAGTTGCTTTAGTATTTAACCATGTGCTTGAAACGTGAGGATGGATTTTCCTGGGTTCTCAGTAGTGCCAAGCATGGTCACGATGACAAAAGATTTCACCTGGAAGGTTTTGTAAAAGAGTTTCAAAAGGGTAAAACTTGAAAGGCATACATCAAACCTGACACAGTTGGGAGTCTGATCAAGACTTGGCTAGACTGTCAGAGCACATTAGCTTTGAGATGATTTGGCAAAAATGGACATCTTTAACATCTACCCGGAAAGCCTTAAACCACTGCAATCCTGCTCTTGCTTTAAAGCTTCTGAAATTAATTGGACATTAATGGTTTGCGGTTTTTGCTGTTTTATGATATCTGGAAAACGATGGATCATTTCTTGGCTGGTTGTTGTTGATCAGATGTGCATACTGCTTTTGATGCTTGCCATGAAATATAAAGAACGTAGAAAAAATTAAATATTTTGTCATCATATCTAAAGGATACAGAAGATGTTAGTTCAGTCCTTCTCCAACTTGAAATTGTTTATTTTGAGTTATCTACTTTTATAAATTAGGTTCAGGGGAGTGTTTCTGAATACAAAAGCATTTCTATTTTTTGCCTGTTAAGTAGATTCCTTATTCCCTTTTACCTGTTGGGTATATCCACAGCAAAGACCCATATAAATCAATTGTGGTTTATGTCCTGTCTTATATTGAATTTTCGTAAAAGCTAAGTAAAATATCGAGTGCGAAAGAACATACTCAGAATGGAGATGTTCTTGACGCTTCACCGATCTTTTGCTTTTGCACCAGTGGATGGTGTTGCAGGCATGGATCAGAAAGTGGAGGGTTTACAGGCAGCGGTATGAAGTACAAGGCTGACTATGCGATGCTGCGTCCTTTCTAGCATCTCAAATGGTGAATGCTGAAGGCAATGCAAAGAGAAAAAAAGGGTTTTCCCAGGTTTTGTGTGCAAGAAAAGGAACTAGCTTCCAACTGGACAATGTAGGAACTTCTACCTTTTAAGATGTATAAGAAAATCCCCTCCACCTGCAGAGCCCTCCTTTGTGCCCACCCCTTTTGTGGTAAGCTCCCTGTAGAGAGAGAGGCACGTTTTTTATCTTCTGTGCTCCTGTGGAGCTATCTAAGTACATCCATCGCCTGTTTGGTCTAGGGGAAAGGGAGGTGTTTCAAGAAGGTTGGAGTAGATGATCCTAGAGGTCTTCTCCAACCTGAATGATTCTATGTCCTGGTATATTCTCTGCAGCTGAGATCTATTTTGTTGTTAGGTGCTTTACCAGACTTCAGTGGATCAATATGCTCTGCTGCATGGGAAGTGAGAATTTGACACACATGACCATGTTATTTTCTGCATTTGTCCACCTAGTTTTTATGGATCCATCAAAGGCTACAAGTAGGTAGCAGTGTTCTTACAGTCAGTTATATGCTAGAGGTCAAAACTGTATTACTCAGAGTTTGACCAAAGTGAAGTTAAAGGTATTTTGCACTTCAGGAGACTTGATAAGAGAGATTCCACAGCTCCTTGTATCATTTGGTGAGGAGGACACAAGACTGATGAAACAAAACTTCAAGAGGTGAGGCACAGGGATATGAATTAAAAAAAAAAAAAATGCAGACACTCCCTTTCAAAATGTTGGCAACCAAAGAAAAATAAGAAAAGGGCAGATTTCAACTTAGATGAGTAAAAATAATGCTGCTTTTAGAGCTGTTTTATTTTCTGTTACCAAGGTCTTAGGAAAAGTGACAGAAATGTATTTAGAGGACTGTGAAAAGACACAGCTGGAGAGGTGTCTTTTGGTTCCTCCTTCCTTCTCACATAAATGTTATTTCGTTCCATTTCCTACATCTCAAATAAGATTGTTTAATTTATTTGTTTTTCAAGCTATGTTCACAAATAATCCGATGTTCTTGTCCCAATTCAGATGTTAAGTAATTATTGTTGTAGGAGGTTTTGGAATGATTATTGTTATGGGGAAATAAGTCCCTAGGATTTTTACCAGTTCTATTAATAACTTTGTATTTGTGTAGTATATTGCATTGACTAGAGTCTTCACAGTACATAAGCTCTCTGCAAGAACTTCTATGGAGATGAGATGTAAACCGTTTCAGTCTTGTTCGTACATCTACTAATATGTATTAGTTTCATTCATCTTAGCGGTAACCGTTAAAATATTTTCCCAGCATGGTGTCTATGATTTCTATGGCGAACTCAGCTGAACTTTAAAATCTTTTATTTCTGGGAAGCGGGGGCAGAAGGACTCTCACTCTGCTGGGTCATATGACTTCTTTTTCCAGTCTCTCACAGAAAACTGATAGGGTTTTTTCAGGTTCTTATGTATATGTGATAAATCCCATCATTTATTTAAAAATAAACTTCCATATCCAGATGTCTACCCTACAGAGGAGAACTAAATACAGCTCCACAGAAGCTCTTAATGCAATTGCTTTCCATTTGTCTAAATGAAAAAATTATTTAACAGATGGTTAGATCTGATTGTGGTCAAGTTTCCTGCTGGTTTACTCTCCTGGAGCCTTCATGATTTTTATTTCAGGCTGTCTGGGAGCAAAAATCCCAAAAAAACCCTGGGAGTTCCAGCTCTTAGACTTCTGGATTAGAAGTACGCTGCCAAATGCAGATAACCCAACCCTGGGCACCCTTTCCAGCAAGCACCAGGGTGCTGCTGTGTTGATGTCTGATTAAGATAAGAAAATGATATCTTTAGAAAAATATGCCTTAAAAAGGATGCTTTGAATTCCTTCTGACATCATCAGTTTCAGTGCCAAATAGCGACAGACTGAATTTTGGGTTGCTGGGATGTGTCATAGAGAAATTTGGAAAGGAGTTGACAAGCGAGTAAGCCGTGACTGTAAAAGACCTCTGCAATTATTTGAATACTGGCTTGGCATTAATTCAAGTCTGCATTTGAAAAGGCATTTCCTATCTGTTTCAAATACAAGGTTATCTTCTTAAACCTTTGGGCTCATTATTAAGCTGACCTTTATTCTCATGCCTGCCTTTTCTTCTCACCCAATGCTCCTGCTCCCAGCCACGGCCAACATTTCAGAAGAGCTTGGGGTTTGTTCTTATTGTCATTGGCTTTTGGGACAGAGAATATTTCTATGTGGAAATGTACAGTCCTTTATGAAGTCCTTCTATTATTACTGATGATTTAATGTTTAGATGTGAGGACCAGAGGCTCGGCTTTTTATTTGTTGATTTTACTGATATTACTATAGGAATAATATTGCTTGGTGTTTGCTTTTTGTAATGTCCTTTTCTAAACTTACTGCCCACTCCTGATGTCTGTTCACTATAACTAAGATGCTGTAGGCTCTAATTCCTGTTTGCTACAGAGAAGAAAATGTCATATATTGAAAATGCAAAATATAAGAAGAACGAATGAGAGGGCTTAAGTCTACAGGCATCTATTTCTTCACAAATATACCAGTAAAAAATATGAATCTCTCAAAATAAAATTATAGTGCTGTGGTACATGGAAATGAAATGTCCTTAACGGACAGCGGAAGTTATTGTGCTTGATTGGAGAATGAAAAACATGATAGCAAATGAAAATCTATAAGCTCTCAAGATACTGTCAGCTTCCATATTTAACAGCTCCATCTGAATTCATATTTAAGAGAAAAGTAATAAACCACGTTTCAGTTCTGGTGCTGACTTGCATAAGGTTAATCTGGGTGACAGTGATCAGTAAATGACAGTTATGAGACAGAAATGTCTGTAACCTTCCTGGGATGAGTAATCAAGGATGAGTGACAGGAAAGTGACTGGTGGGTCACCAGCATCGACTGATTTAGGCATGGCTGGCTCAGCAGGACAATTTTTTCTGTCAGTACGATTGTTGAGTTCCTAGCTTTCTGAATAATTTTTAGAGGAGAATGGCTTGTTTAAAGATTCCTCCAGTATTTCAAGCTGGAGATAAACTATTTTGCTATTCACTTTGCTCTTTTAGATGCTACGTGTAGTTTTTTCTCTTGTAAATTAGAAGAAACAAGTAAAAATGCAGTAGTTATGACTGGAAGATCAAGATTTGTTCCCAAATTTGTCAATTCCTGTATTTTCTGGTTTTGCAAGTCCACGTTCAGAGTCTGTTTTGGTTTTCGTAGCAGATCGAGAGAACCATGCTGATGTTTTCCATCAGAGACAAAAAGAAAAATCTCTGTGAGAAAGTGGGACTTTGAGTTGGAAATTACAAACATGCAAAAATTTGTCTTGACTTCAGGTTCTGGTGGTTGCAAGTTTTCACAGCTCTGTCATGTTGCATCTGTTTGGACAAGTGGAGTTTTAAATTTACTGGATAAATATTTGTGGGAGGAAATGCTGTTTCTGAACCACCTGGTGGTGTCCACTGGAGGACATAGAGAAACCTCCTTTTTGCTTTGTCTTTCACAGCAAACCATGATATGTCATGAGAAAAGTTTTGTATGTCTTGTTAAAATGTAAATAAATCACATGAGGTTTTTGGAATTTAAGGCTGAATTGCCATACTAGGTTGAGTCATGTTTCTGACAAGATATTTCCCTCCCAGTTAGCATGGAAATTTTCTAGACTGCCAGTGAATCCAACCAAGTGCCTACATGTAAGAACTTTCTCACATTCTTTTATGTCTCTATATAATTAATGAATCCAGTGGTTGCCCTGAAGGATTGGGGAAAAAAAGGTCTAAGTCACATTACATTCCAGTGCCTCAATGAATTCTCTTTCTTATTGTCACTTTAGTGTTATTTCATTATTAAGTAAACCGCGCTTTGAAGGATCAAACTCATCACTGGCTCTCAGCTGCTGATGATATTTTTTTCAGGTTTTTCTGTATTTTATATCCCACAACCTCTTTTCTTATTGGAAGTTGGTAGAGAAGCCAAAAAAGAAAATGAGCCAGGGATCAATACAATTTTCTAGCAAGAGCAGAACTTTGTCCACAGGAATCAGGCTTTAAAAAGTAGTATTTTGAGTGTCATTCAAAAATACCTCTTCTAATTCAGGTGATATTCTGTAAATATCGTGCTCAAGAAGGTCATGTGATGTCTGTCACTACCTATTTTTAAAGAGTAGGTAAGAGGAATGATAGAGATACATCTGATCCAGTTTTGGAGAAGAAGATTAAACTAAGTGACAAAAAACTTATCTATATTTCTTTTATTTATTTATTTATTTATTTTATTTTTTAGTGATTTTAAATCTAAGTTGCACACACGCAAAGCTGGTTCAAGGGGCAGAATCTTTTACCTTTTCAAAGACATTCTCACGTTGTTTTTTCCTCTAAAACACCTTTCCAAGAGCAATTTTTTTTTCCTGTTTTTTTTTTGTTTCTTTTGTTCACTGACATAGTGAAAGGCAACTCCTGTTTCCCTTCTCAAAATTCTGTGCATTGAAAGGAAAAAACATTAATCTAAATCCCATCTGAAACAGACAAATACAAAAGGCTCACGGTTTTTTAAAGTATGCCAATATGGGTAGGCTCATAAAATATTTAGGAGACCTGTAAGAAATTAAGAAGCAGGAATTAATGAAAGATATCAGAAGAATTGAGACACGGTTTTGTTCACATATATGCAATATCAAAGTTCTTTCTGTTATCTTCTCTAGATTCCACTACAAACTGCTATTTTACTTTTCATATGATGTCTGGCTTTTCAAGAATTACTGGAGATAATTCTTACCCCTTCATTTTCAGCTGCTATGCGGCAGTTCGTAAGAAAGATTGGAACCAATATATTCCCAGAAAATAATGGTACCCATATATAGCAGTAAATAAAATTTTCTTATAATGATAGTAAATTGTCCTGTGACTCAAGTTTTGGGAAATCTTAAAATATAGAATGACCAGACTAAAAATTAAAACAATTGTCTTAATAACTGTATTGCTGTTGGTGGTAGTGAGGATTTTTAATGTTCTTTGCCCTTCTTTGCTTGTCAGACCCCAGTAGGCCCTATACACGTTTAAAATTAAAGGTTTGTTAAGTTGTGATGGAATTTAGTCACAAGTTTAGATGTTTTGCTCAATACTGTTATATCAAGAGTCCCATTTCCTTCAGGTCACGAGGGCTGAAAACTTCCAAATCACCAATTCAGCCAGAGATATTTCATCTTCCACATCTCTCTTGCCCTCCATGCCAGTTCACATAGAAAGTAGAAGTTAATCCAGATAAGTTCTATGAATTGTATTACATGAGACACCAAAAATCATTATTATTTTTAGTATTTCAAATGGTTAATATTTCTAATTTGTTCTAAATTTCAATTGGTTGTTTTTTTCCTATGGATTTTGCTTTTCTTCCCCCCCATCTTTGGCTTTAAAAGTGCTTGATGCTTCATCAGCAAAGACTGTTTTTTTCCACGTGTAAATTCAAATGTTTCAGTCTTATAAAGAATTTAAATATATATGAGAATTCCATATATTATATTTGTTTTTTTCTTTGCTATTTATCTTAGCAGGAAGGAATGGGTAGTGGTGAAGGCACAGGCTTGGAAGTGAAGTTACTTGCCCTTTATCATTGACTTTTTAGGTTCATATAGTGCTTAGTCTTTCTGTGCCTGTTACTCCCCCATTAAAGTCATATCAGCCTTAATTCATTAAAGTACCTTGCCATTGCCACGTTTAAAAAGTCTGTAATAATATTGCAGTATTTGTGTAATTGTAGGTTTTTGACTGTTGAAGGGTGTCCATGTCTATCTCTTCAAAAGAATAGGTTTTCTCTGAATTTAATTCCTTCCCCTTTAAACACTACCTGAATCTTCTCAGCACTTGTACTGAAATTTTGCTGTATGTGGGCAAATAATGAATTGTTTTTGTTTGTCTATTGAACTGAAAACAGGCAGAAGAACGACATGGGGTAGAATGAAATGGGCTCAGCAGTCATGGGGAAGATTACGTGGGATCACATTTTGCTGATTTTTTTCATAGAATCACAGAACGGTTTGGGTTGGAAGAGACCTTTAAAGCTCATCTAGTCCAACCCCCTGCACTGAGCAGGGACATCTGCAACTAGAGCAGGTTGCTCAGAGCCCCGGCCAACCTCA
>JAVSBS010026184.1:0-26487 GCA_033124195.1 Coracias cyanogaster | reverse complement strand
TGCCAGGCTGGGCAGGGCAGTGGTGGAGTCCCCATCCCTGGAGGGGTTTCCAAGCCGTGCAGATGTGGTGCTGAGGGCCATGGTTCAGTGGTGACCTGGCAGTGCTGGGTTAACAGTTGGACTTGATGATCTGAGAAGTCTCTTCCACCCAAAACAATGCCATGACTCTGTACCACAGAAGCAGGGATTGCACAAGAACGGGCATTTTTTTCACCGCAGCAGTTGATTTACCTGGACAAGCTTTCAGTCTGTATCTTCACCGAGGTGCTTTGGAGTGTCTGCTCTTAACATCTTCAGAAATGAAGGAATGGGGTGACTGGGGCTTGCTGTTTCCTGCTTCTCCACTGGGTGGGCCTGCAACACATCTGATGTGCTGCGAGGGGCTGGCACAGCCCAGCATCAGGAGGCCTTTCCCCTCCTCGCTTGTCTCCCACAACATCAACAGCAATTACGTTCCCAGGTCCTCAACCCGCTGATGTTGTCAAGCTGCGTTGCTGCTCCCTGTGACGAGGACAGGACTCGTTCCAGCCTGTCAAATGAGCGGAGGTGCTGGGCAGCCCTCCTGGCAACGGGGAACCTTTGCTACATCTCATTCTTTGTGTGAGGCTGCAATATTGCTGACTGGCTTCTCTTTTCACGTTACCAGGAAGTCTCTTTGGTTTTTTTCTGTATGCAGTCCAAAACCACATAAAATCATTTTTCTCCGGGTACTTTGCTGCCCGTTCACCTCTGGGCGATGCAGCCAGGCAAGCTCTCCCCTGGCGTGGGCCACGCTGGGTCACAGCACGGCCTCCGAACCTTTTGTCCCTGCAAGTTGAGACATCCTCTGCTAGGCTTTTCAAATTCCGTTAAGTACCATTCCTCTCAGAACTAAAACAACTCGTACGCACCATCTACGGCATTAGATGAGTTTGTAAAATGGTTTTTTTGTTATTTAGGCATCGCAAGCCTTAGTGTGTCAAGATGTGAGGACCTCAGGTTCTTTGTTGTGGTCCTCCTTGAGCGTCCGGTGAGGTGGGGAGGTTCAGTTGCCCTGGTTTGTGGTTGAGGAAAGGTTGAGATGTAATTTATGTAAGTCCTGCTGCGTTTGACCATCTTTACACCAGCAAAACAGATCAGGGTACTTCTCCAGAGGGCAATCCTCAGTCCAGGTCTCTGGGACACAGTTTGTAAGTGGGAGGAGGTTTTGTAATTGGAAAATCTGTCGATTTGCGTTTGCCAGCTTTGTGCTTTCCCAACCAAAGCCAGCGGGCCCTCAGCCAAGCAGCGGTCGGGGCTTTGGGAAGGACGGCGAGCACTGTGCTCTTGAGGGCGTGTTTTTTCTCCTATTATTTCTTTGCTTTGTTGCAGAAGTACTGCCATTAGAAGAGCGAGGATTCTCTGCTCCTCATCGGGGGTGGTGGAGTGGAAGGTTATCTGAACTGAGACACTGGCCCTGGAATAGGCCTCTCCAAAATTGTGCTGTAATTACGTGTCTTTAGGAAGAAGGGCGTTGCTCTCGTTCTTTACACACTAAGCCCCACCACATCATTCTTGGAATTACAATGCTCTGACCATATATATTTCTATTTGTTTTTTTTCCCCCAACGTTCTTGCTTTTCTGCTGAAAGCATAGGAAAATCTGAACTTCTTGGATACCTGCCTTACCTACGGATCTTCCAGACCTATTTGCTCTTCAGTCATGGAATTCGCATCGGCTGAAGCCAAAGGTAAGAAGCATTCTGTGCTTCCGTCGGAAAAACATCCCCAATTCCCGCGAGCCGGCACGTGCGGTGCCACGAAGATGCCATCAGGCTTTGAACCAGGCCCTGCCCCAGGCGCTCGTCACCGACCCGTGTTTTCTCAGGTTTGCAAAATAACGATTCGCTGTTAAAGAGGAGTTGGGAAAATTCCCTCTGGATGCGCCCAACGGCCCGTCCTCCGGCACAACGCCTTGGGCAGCTCCTGCTGTGTGTTTTCAGGGTGTGTTTTCCCAACGCGTGGTTTGCATCTCGTGTTGGGAAAGCGTTGCAGGAGGGTATTCCAGGGCTGCGAGCTGCTCAGCGTCCCCGCCGCGCCGCTTTCCCCCCCGGAAGCCTGTCGGAGGGAGGTCACTCGAGGCGCGCGGTTTAACAGTCCAGCTGAGCGCTGGCCCTGCAACTTCTGGCAGGCTTAACTTCAACAGCTTTTATGAATCCAAACTCGAGGCCGTTTGGGCCTCAGGGTGAAATCCAGACGTCCTTACTTGGGGTGTGATTTATCCCACTCCGGTGGGTGCCAGCTTCTCGGTTCTTTTGTGGGCAGAATTCCCGTTTAGCTCAACGGGGGCCTTAAGCCGAATCAACACGATGAATATTTGGCCAGTAGTTATGTCAGGCATATCTGGGCAAATCTCCCTATTTGCAAACAAACCTGACGGGCGAGGGCACTCAGCTGGTAGCTCCGCTCCGGTCCACATCGGACGCGGGCGATGCCCGGTCTCCTGAGCCCACGCTCCAACCAGCCACATCCCCAGAGAAAAGAATTTCGGTGTCGATAGATGGGTGCCAGCTCCTTACCTCAGAAATATACAGAGGGAAAAGGACCTGCGTAGAGGCCTTTTTTAGTAAAAGATACAATCTGCAGAAGTGAAAATCCATCCTGAAAACTGTATTAACCCGTTCCTGCTCAGTTCCCCAAGGAAGCTGAAGGTCATTTTCTCCTCGTACCATTAAGACAAACGCTAGAGACTCACGACAGATCTGGGAAGATTTTAATGAGTTCCGTGCCTTTTTCTTTCTTTATTTAATCTTCACTTTATTAATAGGAGTCAACCTTCTGATTGTTTTGGCAGCTAGTTCAGATGTTAATTGTCAATAGGAAAAGAGAACCGGGCACCTCGGCAAGGCTCTGGGGGTAGCGTGGCTGCTTGACGGAATCACAGATAGAAACATTCACACGCACGATGATTTTTCTCATTCCAGTGTTTTGTCCCCATTAAAAATTACTAATTCAGACAAGGTTAGATCTAGAGTGCAGCGTCTGCACGTAACTAATGCCAACAGCAGATGTCATGTTCCTTGCCACTGCTTTTTTATGGATTCTTGGAGCCAAATTCAGCCAAATACCCATTTGGGTGATTTTAAAAGCCCTGCGCGTGCGAGGTACAGAATTGCTTTTAATTCTTTTAGATGGAATTTGAGAAATTTTAACATTCCTTTTGAGGATACAAAGAGTGGGCTTTATCTTTTGGAACAGTGTTCCAGGAAAGTCAGATGGGGCTCTCCACAGAGCAGGTACACCCTGAAACAACAGACTTCTGTCTACCTTGTCCCCATCTCAGCACACTCAATGCAGCACATTCATGGAATTGGATCCAGATTTCCTGAAGTGAGGCCTCAAAACTGATCTCTGGAGGTTATACAGATGCTCCATTTCATCACCCTCCTGCGAGCACTGAGGTTGGTTCCCTGGAGAAGGCCACTTCCTCCGGTTGCTCGCTGTGGTGCTGGGCCGTGCACGTGGAGTTGGCCTCTCCAGTGCCCCCCGTGAAGGCTCCCGCATCCTCCTCCGCTCTCTCTGTTGGAGGTCGGGCTGGATGGGACCCAGAGAGGTCCATCACCTGGTGTAAAGGCAAGGTCGTCTCACTGCTGCCAGATAGGTCTGACCTGTCCTTTGAGACTCCAGCTGGAGGGAAGTGGCACGATCTCCCTCAAACACCTTGTCAGTGCTTTGCTAACTTTATGATCAGAAAATGGCTCATGATGTCAGGCTTATTTCTTCCTCCCTTTAACGCACTTTATTATTACTCTTCCATCCACCATAGACATGAGCGACACCTTATTCTCTTCCTTTTGGCAGCAGCCTCTTACATAACGGTGAACTTGTTCAAGTTTCCTCTGTCGTTCTTCTCATTTCTTGTAAAAACCCTGTTTGACTGTCTGCTGCAACCTCCAGATCCTCTGCTGCCGGAACGCTGCTCAGCCCATGGTTGCCCGTCTTGTTTATGGACATTGACATTTCTTTAAAACAGCGTTGTGTGCTGTACTGGATTCCATCTTTGCAATTCAGCTCGTGTCTCCCATTGGTGTAGGTCAGCGTGAACTCTAGTCCCACCTCCAAAGCGATAGCGGTGCCTTCCCCTTTGTTACCAACTTCACGTTTCATCCTCCACGTTGGTCACAGTAGCCAATAGTGCAGACTGGGGGTGGCCTTTATTAAAAAGTCATGCTCTCCTAGTTTTGCCCTCGCATTTCAACCTTTGTAATACATTTTTCTGAACTGTTTCTTGTAAATCACAATATCCCGTCTGCTGCTTCCTTGTCTTTAATAAGACCTGTAGAAGAAGACAACCAGGATTCCTAACCTGCTTCCTCTCTTTCAATTTCCATATTGGCTGTTTGTTACCACTGTGTTTTCTTCCATGTATTTACAGGCTGATTCTTTTAGTTATTGTCCCACTCTGAGCTAGAACAGAACTAATTCTGGTCAGTGATTTTACTTTTCAGCTCGGTCTCTTCTCAGTGCCTGCGCTGGCTGAAGTTCATGAGATATTTTTGCAGCCGGTCTCTGCTCCCAGCAGTGACAACGCTCCATGTTCACAGCCACTACCAAGGGCTGGGGTGTGCGGAAAGGCTCCGGCTTCTCCTCACTCCTGTGCAGACCAAGGTCACTGCTTGACATTGTGCCCCACGTCGGGGTGCAGCGAGTAGGAGGTGGCACCTGTGAGGACGAGTGGCCAGGACAGGGGACCGCAAACTGGCCAGCGAGGGATTCCATCCCAGGTACAGCATGTTCGGTGTAAAGCTGAGGGATCACAAGGGTCAAGACGCTTCTTCAATGGCCAGCATCTGAAGAGGACTCTGTCTGTTCTGCCTTCAATCCCAGTCTGAGAGTGCCTTCTGGGAAGGGAGAGGGGTTAATAGAGAGCGTCTGTCATTCATCTGGTGGCTGGCCCAGCCCTGACCCTTGTCCGTTATTTTCCAGTCTCCTTATAGGCAATAACATTTGTTCCTCAGGCCCTCCTCTTCAGAAACGCTTTCTTTGTTCCTCTGTAACCGCAGCGCTTGTGGCCCCATCCCTGCCGTTGTTGCCCACGTTCTCATGACGATTGCAGGTGGCTGACCAGTTGCTCTGCCCGGTTCCCTGAGAATCCTCCAGTATCATTTAATAAGCCTTCATGGACACACGATTTACAGAAATCATCTTAACCTTTTAAGGGTTTAAGCGTTTGGTTGCAGCTGGTGTTGTGGTGAGGGCTGACATCAAAAGGGCACGTTAACCTCCTTGTCACCATGCAGCGCTTGCTCTCCTTCCCTGCTAACGGCCGGGTGCTCTGCTTTTACTTTTTGTTCTAATATATTCATAACTTTTGTTAGTCTTATTGCAGCTTTGTTTACTGATCACGACTCTTCCTTTCCCTCAGCATAGGCTGTTTATTTTTTCATCATCTTTACTAGAAGAACACGTATCGAATTTTCTTTGATGGCCTCATTTCCTGTCATCAACCATTGAGATGTTATTTAGAGAAGAAGCTGAAATAATCAGACTAGAGTATTATAAAGATAGCGTTCCACATTTTAACCTTCTCCATGCCTTTCAGCCATACAATTTCACCACTGAATATTTTGGGTCTACTTCAGTCTTTAAATACATTGAACACAGTGGCTTTGAGTGCTTTTGGATTATGCAGCCCGTGAGAAGAGGGTCCTTGTTTTGCTTGGAGTTGTTGTTTGTCTGGAGAAAGATTTGCCCAGTCCCCTGCCAGTCAGGTCACTGATTTCAGCAGCCAGCCTTGAGTTCAACGCATCTGGGAATTAAGTGGCCGGAGTTCAGTTAATTGGTTATAGGATGGAATTGCTGATTCTGGAGTAGCAGCAACCCGTGGAGGAGCAGGGGAGTTGTCTGAAGGCAGGGAGGACGAGCAGAAGCAACGGGGGTTGTTTAGCTTGGGGAGGAGGAGGCTGAGAGGAGACCTCATTGCTCTCTACAACCGCTGAAAGGAGGTTGTGGTGAGCCTGGTGCTGGTCTCTTCTCCCAAGTACTTATGACAGGACAAGAGGTAATGGCCTCAAGCTGCACCAGAAGAGGTTTAGGTTGGATATCAGGAGGAAGTTCTTCACTGAAAGAGTGGTCAGGCATCGGAACAGGCTGCCCAGGGAGGTGGTGGAGTCCCCATCCCTGGAGGGGTTCAAAATCAAGTAGATGTGGTGCTTTGTGATGTGGTCTGGGTGTCAGGGAGATGTTGGGATGAAGGTTGGACTTTGATGATTTTAGAGGTCTTTTCCAACCTAAATGATTCTCTGGTTCTAACACCAGCTAAAGGTAAGGGCCGTGCTGGGAGTGGAATCTGCTCGTGCCGGTTCTCCATCCGGTGCTTTTCCCACTAACACGGTGCGCTTCAGTAAAATACTGAAATAACTTCATAACATTTTATTTGACTAAAAGCCACGAGCAGTTGTATGAACCTTAAAAGCTACAGAATGAAAGAGCATCTGCGAATATAATCTCACGTGGAAAAAGAACGCCCCGAGTGTGGATTTTGGGAGCAATGACTCAGAACATCTGCGTGCTCAGCTGCAACTGGCTTCAATGTTTTCTCTGGGTATTTTATACTCTTCTGGAACTCTTATGCTCTAAATCCTTTTATCTAAACTAGAGGTATTTAACCCTCCTGTAGCAGCAGGTTTGAGCCGGAGGTTGGGACTTCACAGTTTTCGATGTCAGTAGCAGCTTTGAGACACGCGGATGTTTCATGTAAACTTCATGTCAGTATCTTTTAGACTAAATACATTTGTTCACATTTACACCATCAAGATAATTCTGTTGCCAGGGGGTAGTTTGTTTCTGTTTGTTTATTTAATGTTTAAGTAACACTATCTGTTGTAAATATCAAGGTTTGCTGGGGTGGGGATTTTTTTTTTTTTTCTTTTAAATTGAACAAGCCTCTAATTTCACTCGTTAATTTCTGGAGACTTCGCTGTCAAATCTGAATAAAGCATCAGAATTACATTTTAAATATGCATATTGACAAAAGACAAGAAGATCATAATTACAAATGATTGACTGGTCCAAGCCCACACCACTGGATTAATTCTTCACTCCTTCACACCACCGCTAATGTGGGATAAATTTGCAGCAATCGGGTGAACTTCACTCGTGCGCAAAGTATGAGAATCTTAATGTTCTGCCTGAGCTTTAATTGAGTTTAAGAGGCCTAATTCTGCCTCAAATCTATTCTTACTTCTGTTTCAGACCTGGAGTGAATGTGGAGCTTAAATCTGGAAATGATCCTCCTGTCTACATCTTAACTTGTGGTGGTTTCCCCTCCCAGTCGTCGCTTCCATTAACGGGCTGCGATGCTCCCGCGGGGCTGGAGGACCCAAAGCGGCCGTGCCCACGGGCAGCTGGAGCTGCTGGGGCAGTTTTACAGCAGATTGTCTAAACATACCTATGTATGGAACGGGATTTACATTGTCCACACGCTGCTCCTCTCACTTCTCTTAAGATCTGCTGTGAATATAGAGATTTCTTTGGAGAAGGCCAGGAGGGAGTGAAGCCACAGAAGGTCTCAGGGTTTCAGAGCGAGGTAGTAAATAAGAGGTCGTGATATATTTAACAATCATGGAGGACACAGGAAAAAAAGAGAAGAAAAATCCATCCCTAGCAATGAAGTTGTTTAAACCTAAGAGTCAGGCACGCTGCTCAGTTGGGTGTGTTTTCTTGCCTTTTCTCTGCATGAATAAATCCTCACAGCAGACGTGGTGGACACTGATATGTAGTAAAGTCCCTGAGCTCCACTCCCCAGCGCGGTACCAAACCCTGCACGAGGGCAGGCTGGAGCGTGACCCTGAGCCTGGTGTGCAGGATGCTCCCCTGGGATGCTGCGGCGGAATGCTGCCCTGGGATGCAGCAGCAGGATGCTCCCCTGGGATGTTCCCAAGCAGCATCTGGCCGTTGCTGGGGCCCGGGCTGGTGGCTCCACGCTGAGCGGATGCAGCAAGCCCACAGGAGCTGCATGGCTCACGCCAAGCAGAGAGCAAGGCTCCCGTTAGACACAGCAAGTGTTTCCCTTTTCATCCCAGTACCATGGGATCTGAGGCAGATTTCTGCTTCCCGCCTGCTGGGAGAGAGGATGCAGAAGATAAACGGTCATAAAACCCCTGAACAACCCAACAAGCCCCAGCCCCTGGTTCTCCTCTGTCCTCATTGCATTCAGTGCCTTTCAGGTAGTTTCACAAGACATCCAGAGCTTTACCTTGTAAAAAAAATAGATTGGTGTAATTAGGGAGTACAGGATGAAAAGAATAACCCCTCTTCTGTTCGTGTGCCCGCAAATAGTAAAACAACTGATTTTTTTATTTTTTAATTCGGGATTGAGAAATGGATGGCGAAGAAAAGGAAGAGCCGGGTTGTGTCCTGGCATCCCAGTCAAGCCGCGAGTTTTCCCGTAAATTACTTGGAAATTTTCCTGCAGGCCGAGCTGCGGCAGTGACAGGTTTTAGACCCAGCTCTAGATGCAGCGCCTTTAGCCCGTTCTTGTCTCTTTTTTAGGGCAGCCTAAGAGTCTTGCAGCGAGACGCTGGCTCTCTGAGGTGTTTTCACCCAGAGGTCGGTGCCCGTGGAGCGAGTTCCCACGACGCGGGGCCCGCTCTGCAGCTCGGCCCCAGGCTGCAAAACCGCCCGTTGTCCGTTCTCACGGCACAGCCCCACTGGCGGGGGAAAACCCGAGAGAAACCCAAGCTCAGGAGAGGAAGAGAACGTTCATCTGCCATGAAATCAACCCGGGGTGCTGATCAGATTATCTGTTGCACGTTGCAGATAAGAAGCAGGAGGACAAAATTAGAAAAGGGTGAACAGACAGAGATAAAAGTTCTTCAGCTATCAATTATCAATGAAATCTGTCTCGGCGTACGTGTGGCTCGTGCACAAGTATCTTCCTGTGTGATGAGCTTTGGCTTCTCCTCAGCTCACCCAGTCCAAACTGGGAACGCAGGGATGGGCCTTCCCAGCATGGCTGGCTCCCGTATGGACCAGCCTGGACCTCCCAGGGGGATGTGGGGGCCTCTGCTCTCCAGGAGGCTGTGGGGGCTGTCATCCCTCTCTGCCCCATCTCCCCTCTTCAGCCATGACCAAACCAGAGACTTTACCCCCAGCTGCACGGGCCCTTCCAGTTCCGCTGGACAAGCAACATCTGCCAGCTCCCCACACATCTGCCCTGCTGTAGGCACCGCTCTGGCTCTTTGCTCACACCTTGGGCGGCTGAATACGGTTACGATGGATTCACCAGCGTTTTGCGGGGCTGGGGAAGGCAGACGTGTCCCCGGACACCCCCGTCAGCGGGGCGAGGAGCTGTGGCTGAGGCTGTGTGCTGCTGGGTGGAGACGGAGCGAGGAGGAGGAACTGGGAGCTGCAAGAATAATTATTTCCAGTGGTATCACAGTTGCAGTAAAAACTGCTATCAGCATAACTTTGATTAAAGAGTCATACCAAATATTCTTTCATATTCTCACCATCATCAGTTACATATGAATGTGGCAAGTGTTCATAATCTCTTAAAATTAACCCATTTTGAGTAGCCTGAAAATATTCAAATTAGATTATTTCAGTTCGTGCTTTTAAAAGGAAGGAAGACTTTCTTATTTAGCCATTAAAATACACCCCGGCACAACAGCAGAGTTCCTGCAGCACGCAGGTGTCAGGTTGATAGGAAAAATGTCATTTTTCAATAGCACAGTAATTCAGCTGCTCAGTCCCTTACTCTGACCCTGCAGTCCAGCTCTGGGTGAGAAAATTGATTTTACTGACCTGGAAAATCTCTACACTTTGGTGAGACCTCACCGGGAGTCCTGCGTTCAGTTCTGGGCTCCCCAGTTCAGGAGGGACAGAGATCTACTGGAGAGAGTCCAGCAGAGGCTATGAGGATGATGAGGGGACTGGAACAGCTGCCTGATGAGGAAAGGTTGAGAGATCTGGGGCTGGTTAGTATGGAGAAGAGAAGCCTGAGAGGGGATCTAATGAATGTGGATCAATAGATGAGGGCTGGCAGTCAAGAAGAAAGGGGCAACCTCTTCTCACTTGTGCCCTGAGATAGGACAAGGGGCAATGGATGCAAGCGAGAGCACAGGAAGTTCCACCTCAGTGTGGAGTTAAGTTACCATTCTAGTATGGAATTCTGGATAGGCCTAGAGAAAGACCAATCATAGCAAACCATCAGAAGAATGAAATGTAATGGAATCAAATTATTTATTTCGATTTGTTAGCTATCCAAGAGCGAAACGTGAGAGTCCTCTGCAGAAGCAAGTTTCAGCACAGACTGTGCTGAGCTAAGCCACAACTGACTCCAAAAGACCTTTTACAATTAAGCCTGCATCACCTAGGTGCAAGCCAAATCAGAATTAGACTGATGACATCCCAGGGGTTACTGCTGATGTACAGCCAGGTAAATATGATCTGTGTATGTGGATAGACCATCAGCTTACCCTTGACATTCCAGCCTACACAGCCCACTTACCACCAGGCTGGTTGGGAGGAGTTTGGCTGGCCTTCAGCATGGATCCAGGACATGAAGTGAGTTGATTTTCCCTGGGACCATAGCAAAATAACTGAAGATTTTGGCTGGAACTCCACCCCATGTTACGTAAGCACCACTGGGGGATGGGGCCTGCATGGATCTGGAGGATTTACACAGGTTTATACTAGGAATCTGGAGGACAAAGATCAGTTCTTGGAAATTTTTTTTTTTTTCCTACTCATTGACAGTTGTAAACAAATTTGTGATGGCGAGAGGACAGGGAAGATAGCCTTTGTCAGAGCAAAGCATTGTGGATTATCTGAACTCTTTTGAACTTGGCTCTTTCGTTAAATATCATTGGGTATCATGTCATTTGGAATTTAAAAAAAAAAACACACCAAAAAATAGAAATAATTTTCATTTTCCAGAATTCTTGCTCAGAAAGCCCTTCCTACCCCCGAGAAACAATAAACTAAGCGAAGATTAGTTTGGGAAATGACAACCTGCAATCTCTAGGACGCATATTCTGCCTTCCTAGCCTTCTGCTTCCCCAAAAAACATTTTTTGGAGTGAAACATTGCTCAGCTCTAGTATTAATTCCCTACTCCTAATCTAAGCATCCAGAGAGACACCATCTTTCCAGCTCTCTTTCTCACAGAAGAAGCTCTGTTCTGAGTGGCTGTGATGCAGCCTATTAAATTACAGGCCGGAAAGTAACTGGGACTAATATTTTTAGCTCATCCTGTCCCTTCAAAATACCAAGTGTCAATGGATGACGTCAAGTCTGTGCACTAGTTTTTGGTTTGGCTCCGGGGGTTGCTGTGGCCCAGTAACAGCTTGGCTCCTTCTGGAGCTTTCACACCTTTGTCCACTTGACCTTTTCATTACAAGATTTGGCCCCAACTTCTTTTTGTTTTCTTTTCCTTTTTTTTTTCTTTTTTAGCATTGTGCTTATTGAATAAATCCTAATGGCAGGAAGCTGCCACTGAAAGGATTGGGTAGAGTAAAATTGTTATATAAAAAAAGATACTTCTGAAAGTTATTAGCATTCCTGGCAGATTTAGAGGTTCCTTGTGTGTTGGGAAGCAGATGTTTCAGAACATCTGCTGCACAAAAATGCAACAAGGCCGTCAACCTCCCAGCCTGCTATTGTCCTGCAGAAAATGGAGTAAGATTGCAGGTAAAAAGTAGACTATAGGTAAACTAGATACAAGGAAGAAATTTTTTATGCTGAGGGTGGTGAGACCCTGGCCTAGGTTGCCCAGAGAGGTGGTTGATGCCCCATCCCTGGCACCATTGCAGGTGAGGTTGGCTGGGGCTCTGAGCAACCTGCTCTAGTTGCAGAGGGGTTGAACAGGATGGCCTTTAAAGGTCCTTTCCAACCCAAACTATTCCATGATAATATGATTCATTAAAAGCTGGAAGGAAGTCATGTTGAAATAGAGGAAGGGTAGAGGATGTGAAGTGAGATTTGTCCCATTCAGTACATTACATCATCATTTTTATAGTCAAGGACACACTTTACCACAGGCAAAGGTCAAAACTCTTGTCATATTAATAATATCATTACAGTATTTACACTTGGATTAGCAATCAAAAGTAAAGATTACAACAGCGTGGGTAAACCTGCAGTTTATGAATCCTGCATTATTTGGTTTTTGTTTACACAAGGAGTGTTTTTACAACTGAGAACAAGGCACTGTAAGTTAGTGATGGAAGAATTCAATGTAATTGAGAGAATTGTCATCTGAAATGAGGGTGTTAGATGTCCAGAAGAGGGCACGCTTGCACACCAGAAATGTTTTGTGCGTTACTACAGAGATACAAGGCGACCGGGTAGAGCTGTAATCAAAGCAAATGTTAGAATATATAAGATGAAGAGGTTACCTTGGTACTATTTATGAGATCTTTAGAAAGAAATAGATTCAAAAGGTTATTTGGGGAAAACAGGAAAGATGTTTTAATCAAATTAATGTTAAGTGCATGAACTATCAGATAGAAGTGAGATGGTAAGTTCTACGTGCATTTTTAAGAGGCACTGATATTTTGATTTCAATAAGGAATTTGGCAGAGAAGGGGTAAGAGCCTCTCCTGCCCTTTTGGATTATTTCAGATGTAGATGTATGATGCAGAACATGTGCTTTGTAGTACAAGCAGTTTCCAGCTTGCTTTCTACAACAGTCGAATGTAAGATCATGTGGGATGAGATGTATGAACGTTTAATTTGGCCTGGGAAATTATTTTATGACTTCCAAAATACAGTAGAAATGCAAGGACATCATGTCTTGTGACAGAGTTACCTGTCACTTTTTCCAGAATTGTGCATTAGCCAGATGTTGGGAGCACATGTGGTTAATTTTTATATTTTTACTTGAGAAATGAAAGATTTAAAAAGCATCTCTACAGTAATCAGATCCCTGAAGCTTCCTTAGTGAAACAGCAAGAGTGAAAGAGGATTGCTTCATTTGTTTTAAAATGACTGAGCTGATGGAATAAGGAATTTTGCTTTTGGTTTTTGGAATTTTATGTATTGATCCAGTTTTTTTAACATTTAGTAGTATTTGGAAGCTTTGTCAGAACTCTTCCTTTTAACAGATATTGCAACTGTTTAAAATACTTTAGCATACATGTGGCTTCAACAGAATTAAATGAAACATTTTGTGAAATTAATTTGCCTATAGTAAAGCTTTAAGGTTATTTAGTTTATAAAGGAAGCTACAATTAAGTTTAGGGAAACATATTAACCACACATTTTCACGATGCCTATGTTTTTATGTTTGTTGGATTACTTGATGCCTACCTTACCAATTGTTTCATTTGTTAAAATTATTTAAAAAGAAAAAGGAAAACAACGCTCGGCGAGTGGCAGCCCAGATGGATGCATTCTAATTGCAATTATGCAATAATATTGCAATGAAATTTATACACTTCCATGTGAAATCAGAGATCCCCAAAATAGAATTCTGTAGCTTTAAGTGGACGGTGATTGAGCTCTGTCTGACATGATCTAAAATACCTTGGAGCTGTGATGATGTGTAGTAATGCAGTTACTATAAGGCTGTCCAATACGTTGCCAGATAGTATTTGAATACTGGGATCAGATAAATTAGATTTTAATTGGGTAAGCTGAATAAGTAGATAAAGTAGAATTAACCAGAGGCATATTTACGTAATGAAACCATTGGTTCTCTCAAAGCTGTTGTATTAAACACGGTTCAGTCTCTTGTTGGAAAGAGTCGTCATGGTGGAGTAAGGAGGGATTGACAGTGATGGGTAAGACGAACGCTGGTATCTAACGTAATCACATAAACACGTAATAAAATAATCACATTATCTGGAGCACCATAACCCTCAAAACTGGAAAAAATTTCATTAGTTCTATTTTATTATAGCATTTTGAAGGGAAAGAAAAGAAATAAACAAGTCTAATCCTTGGGGGGGGGAAAAAAAAAAAGAAAGCGGGAGGAAGAATTTTCTGTTGTTGATGTCAGTCATAAATACTTCAGTTCATTACAAAATTGTATCTTATTCTTCTGACTGGGTAGATGAGCACAAACCCTTATGCCTTGTGAAGTGCTTCTGATTTCTGTATATAGCATGAGGACCATAGAGACAAATGCCATGGATGTCAGTGAGGAGTCATTCATCGCTACGCAGATGCATGAGGGATTCAGTTGGGAGTCTAAAATGCCTGGCTTCTGTGATGTAGATATCCCCAGGAAAGGCAGTAAGGCTAACTCCAAAGATTTAAAACTTAATTATAGACATTGTTAGATTTGGGTCTTGAGTTTTATGGGAGCTGGTCCGTCCTGATGTGTTCTGCATGGATGGACATCCCGTGATTAATCCAAATGTTCAATTGCAAGTGTTTTGTCAGTGTGAATCTAAATTAAAGCTAGGAAATCAGATGACTAAAAAAGTAAAGCATAAGGATGTAAATGTTTTCCAATTTTATATCATGGTTTAACTTGGGAAATACATTCTGAAGCAGAAATGCAAAGGCTATTTGTTTGTTTGTTTGTTTTTGCCAGAAGCTACCCAGAATTTCAGTTAAATCTGCCGAAACCTTTGATAAGCATAAATTTTATTTCTTTCCTTAAGTATTTTTGTCCTCCTTTCAATGTAAATAACTAAACAAGCGAATGAATAAAGAAAAGGTACGCCTGATTGCCAGTGTGTAAGACTAGACTTTCAAAGTAGATCCACATCCGACCATTTGTATGTACCAAACAATAAAACTTTGAAGGCTCATTAGCTCAGAATGACCCAACTGTGTTTTATGCATAGGGGTCATTTCTTTACTAATGAGCCACTAAGCCAGATGGCCAACCCACAATGGTCTAACTGCATTACTGTGATATAGATTTTTAGGCAAATTGCTTTTCTTTTCTTTTTTTTTTTTTTTCTTTTTGTTTTACAAACAGGAGCTAAAGGGACTGCTTCTTCTAGAGCTGTGTAAACCAAAATATTTTGCTTTAAAAGAGAAATGGTGAAGGTGACTCTGTGCTTCTTAGGGGTCTATATGAATTGTTGATATTTTTCTAGTTTATAGTGATGGAAGTCTGTTAGATACTATGCTCCCTGGAAACTGATATGGGCAGAAAATTATTTTGGCTGTCTTTTTCTATATTGGGTTTTGTTTCAATAGATAATTAATCAAACCCATTCTTATTGCCTCATATCTGCGTGCATAGGAAAGAACTTAGATGTATAATGCAAAAGAAGAAAGGTTCTGCGCAGGTGACAGGGCAAGAGTAATATTTGCTTTTTTAATATGCATTTTCTTCACAGAATTTTTGCTTTTCTTTATGAGTTTAAGATGTTTCAGGTGATTAGGGTGAGGAATGGTTCCTCATCTGTTGTGCAGGAAACCTCTTCTAGGCATGTAAAGTGAGGAACCAGGTCATTGTGGATTCCCTCACGTCGGTTGAAAGAGGTTGATACCCTCAGAGCACACGGCATTTTAGATGACCTGGATTGTTTTCTGGGAATGCTTTTCTTTCACCATTGACTAAATCAAGCTTGACTAAATCAAACGCAATGCAAGCTTGGAAACGATATAAAAATCTATGTAGAGAACAGCTCTTAAGAGAAGAGTACTTAAAGGAGCGCGGTTTACGAAAGATGGTTTGGAAAGTGAGTTTCAAACATTGTGCGCAAATGAGCAGCCATGGGCCTTTCAGCAATCCCACATCTGAATGAAGTTTTGACGTAGCAAATTGTCTGTTACAGTGAATAACTTTGTAGGATGATTTGCTCTTATCTTAGGGGAGTTTGTTGCAATGACGTTACGTAATTGTATGTAGGTTCTTAGCCCTGAAAATTGGTCTCATCTCCAAAGAAGGTGGCTACGTTTGGGGGAATTAGAACATAAAGTGGCTCAGAAGAAAGCTTTATCTGGCCTGGTATCTGTGATAATAGTCACGGGGGATGACAAAAATACTGTAATTGTGCTGCTGCTTTGCAAAGTTTATTATCTTAGCCTCCAGCAATTTATGGATCAGGGAGTTCCTGAACCAAATGTGATATTTACTGTTTAAAAGTGAATAATCTAGGATCCTTACTTAAACAGCCTGTAGAGCATCAAGATTTTCTAGGATTTACAGAGGTCTCTAGAGTAACTATTTAGCATCATTTTTACCCCCTCTTTTTTTATTTTTTTTAAACCCTTCTTTCCCTCCTCTTGAGTTTTGTGAGACATTTAGTCCGGGGTGAATTATGAAGGGGAGAAATGGAGTCAGGAAGTAAAGGAAAGATGTGAAAACTATGATACTTCAGTAAAACATTTTTGAACGACATTTTGTAGCCATGATCAGCTTTAACACATAGTCATTTACATTGTGAATACTGAAACAAAACTGAATACCCAACCTGATCTGGTTGAAGATGTCCCTACTCACTGCACAGGGTTTGGACTACGTAATCATAGAATGTATTGAGTTGGCGTGGACCTCCAAAGGCCATCTAGTCCAACCGCCCTACAACAAGCAGGGAGAGATGACCTGTAAAGGTTCCTTCCAACCCAAACCATTCTGTGATTCTGTGTTACATCCTGTCTTTTAAATGTATCAAGCTTAATACATTAACACTTGGTCTCTTGATTTCCACCCGTGGCTGTTTTCCTGCTCTACCTGCCTCTGACTAGTGCCAGTAACTTCCAAAGTGGTGTGATTTCCTACTGTGGGAAATCTGCCTAAAATTACCTGTGAAGATACGGAGTGCGAGATGGTCTTGAACCCTGTAATCTTACTATATGCTCCTTGAACAAGCTGTGTTAACAGGAAATCTGATGGAAAAAAAAAATAGAAGACGTGGTACAGCATCTTCAGAGTAGCTGCGTTGTGTAATCGGAAGGAAGACATGGCCAACACAGTTTTCTTTGCCAGAAAATATTATAAAATGTTTGGTAAAGCTTTATTTCAGTAAAAGGGTTTTCCTCTAAACAGTCAAAGTCAGAATCAGCGCCAAAAATGTACAAAATAACTTTCTCCAGAGAGGAGGAATAAAAATAGTGTCAAAACATGAGGAAAATAAATGAATTTTAGATGTGAAAGTGCAAGAAAATCTTAGCACTGTTGTGATTTGCCAGTTCTCATAAATCTCCTGTCTACAAGAACTAGGTCACAGGTCAATTTTCTCATGGAGATACTAATTACAGTGTAAAAGAAGAGCGTTTTTTCTGTTTTATCCTGATTTGATCTCATATTTCCATGAGTTCACCTTTTGCAATGTACTGGGGGTGGGATGTACGTACATCTCACATTTGTAGCTTCTGTCTCTCTTAACTAAAGACAATTGAAGTCCTTCTCTGAATATTAAGTGGTAGGAAGAAAGTTATATTCAAGTCCATTGTTGCCTTTAAGATTTATTTGTGAAGGTAAAACTTCTACTTTTCAATTGAGAATGTGAATTTTGTCTCCAAATCATACCTTAATTGGTAGTCTGGGAAATGTAAGTGGTATTTTTTTCTCTTTATTTAGTGTTGCCAGCCTAGCAGAATGACAATAATTTAACTGGATTTTGTCAAAGCATATAATTAAATGACTATGAAAACTAAAGAGCGTTCCATTCACTGAAGAGTGGTTACACTTTTACTGCCATGTAAGCTAAATTGCAATAACGAAATGATAGAGCGTCATATACTGTGTATATTTTTATTTGTGAATAACAAATTTAAAATGATAAATACTTTTCTTTCCGTAAAATTCTTACTGAATCTCTTGGGAATTTGGTAGCACTGTAAATGTAATCTGCAGTTCTTTACAATTATAGTTTAAATAGACTGAGTCTAAAGGGAGTCTGCCTATTTGATTTCCAAATTTGCATCACTTAAAATCCAATCAGACCAACTGCTCAAATTTTTATTAGATATGAAATACACACGAATGGGTTCAAGGCCATGCTATGTGTAGCAAATACATACCTTATTTTACGTCATGGATGATCTAACTTATTACTTAGCATGTGGTTCGACCTTCAGCCCACAAAGAACGCTTAGTGAATTCTTGAATTGTTACTGTATTAAATCCTTTGATTTTCAGTAACTGGTGCTTTATAGGCCAGCAGATTGCATTTGATTTTGCGAATTTGCTGTAACATATTGAGTTTAATGGATTTATGCAGGAATGTAAAACAAAAATAATACAGCAGGCGCTCAGGATTTGTGAACGCAAGGGCATTAGGCTTGCAGATGGCCGATACGGATAACGACATTGAATATTTTAGTGTGGAAGGTAATCTGGTTTTGACAGAATATGTTAACATTTCGGCAATGATACAGGTGTTTGGGCAGCGATCTGCGTGCTCTGTTCTAAGGCAGACCGGAGTGACTGCGTGAAGTGCAGCACTATAATCTCCCAGACTATGTTTCAAGAAGGAGAATCTGTTCAATGTGTGCTAAAGTAGATTTAGAAGCCCCTCATTACTGTGGTCATTCAAATAATTTCTCACCATGTGGTGGTATTTTTTAATTTGGGTCATGGGAGAAAAGGAGGAATAATATGTATTTAATGTTTTGATTATAATTGTCTATTCAATACAGGGCGGATCTAAGAAAACAGCAATTAAAATGAGACATTTCTCTCCTGTTCATGTCTATTACCTTAAAACCTGGCCTCATTAAGTAGACACCATCTTAATCTTGGTAGTTGAGAAGTACAGAGGAACAGACTAATAACGTGCAGCTAATGTTCAGATCAGCTGGCAGGAGCTCACTGGGTTGCATTTGCTTGGCTGTCTCTGCATTCCAGTACCGAATTGTGTCATATCTTGGCATTTGTCTCTCCCTGACACACAAATGCAAACACACACAAGGTCATGGACTATGTCAGTTTGTTTTATTTCAGCTTCGAGTCTGTTTACTATCACTATTATTTTTGCCAGCTGATAGGTCTGAAAGAAAGTCACCAGTTCTCAACAATTCAATGAAATAGATTTCTCTGAAATTCATATTAATAAAGATAACAATTACATATCCTTCCAGGAGTATTCACGATGACATTGGATAATGAGTGTGTAGCTTGAATTATGTTATATAATCTTTATGAAATTTAAGCCTGACATTTTTTTAAGCACATCCTGAATAATTTTTACCTTGGCAGGAAGGAACCTGCTGGTTTGAAAATTTGGGAAGCTAAGGAACAAACCATTTCCATAGTCCATGTGTGAAAGATAATCCTTCTGGTGCCCAGCTACAGTGCTGGAACCCTACATCGTCTCTCCCAAGCCATGAATGTGTCCTTGACTCTACTGGATGATCAGCAGCAGGGCTGGGCTAACCCAGATTTCCACCTTTTGGCAGAAACAAGGCCCGGGGAGCTTGCAGAAGGAGATGTTCAGGGTTGATTTCAGATGGAGCTTTGCATAGGCTGGATCATTTTCATGACCACTCAAGCACTGCTTGAATCCCCGGCTGATTGTCATTATTGAACCCAAATAAGAACCTGAGGAAAGGGAGGTTGCTTTCAGCAATGCCTCGTGTAGGGGTTGCGTTGAGTTAAACTTGCTGTTTTCTGCATCTTTTGTCTTGCTTATTCAGAGAGGCAATAGCTATCGGATTGTCCGAAAGAAACGCTATTTAGAGCCAAATGTGGAGAATTTCTGTTGAACAGCTGAATTTTTTCAATATCATAGGAAATTGAAAACTAGAGGATATAAGGGGAAGAAACCTTAATGCAGTTAGCACTCTCTATTTTTATAAAATAAACCAGAAGTGTTATGAATGCCAAGAATAGCTGAACCATTGTATTGATTTTATAATGTTGTTCCTGACTCTAGTGTTGCAGTGCAGTGACATTTCATTACGCTCGTTGGAACTATAATAACTGACGTGCAACACCAGCTGATGGAAATGAAATTAAATCTATCTTCAGTAATAAAGAATTGACGTCCACAAAGAATAGAATACAAACCAGTTTTCTAGTTTTATAATGTTTAGTGACAAAAAGCTATAAATAAAATGTAGATATTTGTTGTAGCAATACTTCCTGTATCTCAGCTAACAATCAGAGAACCTAATTTCTCCTTGATCCTCAACAAAAAGTCCCTGAAATAAATGCCTTTCTAAACACACTGTTGTGCAATTTATATCCTACAAATTATTTAACAAAGTTTCCCAAATAAGTTCACAGTTTCGGTGACAGACAGACAAAAAAGCCTTTGTTGAGAAAATATAAAGCTGTTCCCACTTTGATGCTTACACAAGTACAATATATCTACAGTTTTCAAGACCTTGAAGTACTAAATATTTAAGCAACACGAGGAATTGCTTTGGATAGGAAATTCATCCTGTTTAGTTCAGTAAATGAGTGTGGTAGTGTTTGTTTAAAGTTAATAAATGAAAAAAAAAACAACCCTGACCTAAAAAGAAATAGACAGTCTGTATATTTGCAGTCAAAGGGTGAAATGTTACTGCCTGCACAAATACCAAGGTACTGAGAACAATTTGATTCTTAAAGCATTCCTAATTCATGTGTTGTCCTTGCACATATTATCTTGACTTTTTCCAGGTTCTATTTTTCTATGTGGAAGAAGACACTTTAATACCCCGTTACTATATTAGTGGATAATAGGATCATGTTTTCAGATCCTCATGTGCATTTTGGCTTGCATAAGAAGGCCAATAATGAGACTGGGAGAAGGATGACTTGAAAAGGGGTTTGCAGCTAGAAATACGGGGAAATATTAAAAAAAAATAACAAATACATATGAATGAGAGAGAAAAGTTAATTAACATTAGTGAAGGCTGGAAATCTGGCATTAGAATTTTTTTTGTAAATAACAGAATAATTCTGTTAATAACATCAGAATCGTCTAGATTGGAAAAGACATTTAAGATCATTGAGTCCAACCATTAACTGCCAGGTCACCGCTAAACCATGTTCCTCAGCACCACATCTCCACGGCTTTCAAATACCTCCAGGGATGGTGAAGGGTTTATAGCACTTGTGGAGTTGGTTAGCAATGGGGCCTTCTAACAGGAGTGTAATTTTTTTGTGGTCTTGAGGACATTATTATTTTTGTGTAATAGAGAAACAAACAAACCCCAGTCAACCCCAGAAATAAAAAAAGCTGATTTCCAGCTTTCATCCCAGGTCAAAGAGCTTGTGCTCTAGTGTTATTTCCTCACTGTAGCTGTCATGAGCGTGGCAGATCCAGATAATAAAGGGTAGTGAAAGAAGTATGGTAACTTTTTTAAAGCTCAAACTTCAGACGGCAGCCTGACATTAATGTACATCCTGAGAGGTGTGTGTATATCTATGTGTGTGTGTGTGTTTTATCTGGTTCAGAGCCTGGACAAAGAGTGGGCAGAGATAGAGGTCCTAGGTGAAGTCTCTGAAAACATTAGATTTAAGTACCTGGTTTTTAGTACTTGCACAGGCTTTGAAATTGGCTCCCGTGTTAATGTGCTCTATACAATGTCCCAGCATTGCCAATCCAAAGTAAATCTCCCAGTAATGACAACGAGATCCTTGACCTGGAGATATTTCTTGTTTTGTTTAATTGCTTTCTCAAAGAAATTACAAATTACTGTCTTTGCTTGGATTCCTCATCACTCTCTTTTAAACACAGTATTTGCCCTTGACTGGAGAAGGGTAGATTTAGGTTAGACATTAGGAAAAAGTTCTTTACTATGAGGGTGGTGGATCACTGGAACAGGTTGCCCAGAGAGGCGGTGGAGGCCTCATCCCTGGAGACGTTCAAGGCCAGGCTTGATGGGGCTCTGAGCCACCTGATCTAGTTAGAGATCTCCCTGCACACTGCTAGATGAAGGACTAGATGACCTTGGAAGGTCCCTTCTATCACAACACATTCTATGATTCTTTAACAGTCAGACCTTCCAGGTCACCAACATGGGCAGGAGAACTCGTTGGCTTTCTTACTGAGCTTTTATCTGTATGTCAGGATAAAGATGTTTATTATTTGATTTTGGACATACAAATCATCACTTTGAGGTACAAATTTTGCTTTCATTGTTTTGCCTGGATACCGCAGGCCTTTGCAAAGGTATTCATTATGGCTCTTCTGATTTATGACTAAGGGTTACTATAGTTGGATTTTCTGCGCCCAAAGTAGGCAGAAACTTGCATCCTTGGTGGGGTTGTCATAGCCTTGTGCAAAAAGAGTACTGCTGGACTTGCTAAATGATTGGACTTCACAGCAAGTATATGGGTGATTATAGTGCCCAGATCTTCAGTTCATGTTCTCAGCACTTTATTGCATGCTTTTTGGTGAACTGTATCTATATTGCAGGTATGTTTTGCCATATATAGCACATGATGCAAAAGGGCCAATTTTAGCTAAATTAGTAAGTTTGGGGAAAATAAAGCCCAAAAATTTATTTCTTTTAGTTCATTCAGTTCTCCTTTGTGGAAGAAGGACCTACACTCAGAATTACTAAATGAACTTTTGGAAGAGTTATTAAGAATTCAGAACAATTCTTACCATTTTCATCTTGATGTCTGTATTGCTCTTAGTAGAGTAATTTTCATTTCCCTGTCTCCTTTCCAAATTTCCTGACGTATAACTGACAAGATCTACCTGGAACAGAATGCGTGAAGACCCCAGCTGAAAGGGAGCAGAAGGAGCCTGACACTGGGATATGAAATGCAACCTTAGCCTGTCACTCTATGATATTAAAGTGTGTCTGGCACCTGTGATCACATTTCTCTCAGGGGGATGGTAAAAAGTATAGTTGAGATAAGTTATAAACTGATCTAGTTCAGTCTTTATTTTTTAAAAAAATCTTCCTCATATCAGAGATTTTATGGATTTGGGGGACCTATAAATATTTCTCAATCGTCCTCTAGGCTCTGGAAATAATATTCCTATCTGGGTATATTTATTTTGTTAGATAAGTAAAGAGGCAGAAGTGGGTCATGACTATTGCAAAAACCTGATTTCCTCCTGTCGTTTTTAAAACTTAGAAACATGTTCAATGAGTTTTTTAAAAATATTGTTCTGTGGATAGAGAGCACTAGAGGGTGGAAATCAGTATCTGGTGTTCATCATTATTGTTATTGTACCACGGTGGCTAAGGGACATACATGTGAGTTTACTTGCCCATAAATATTGCCTGCTTTTTTTTTTTTTTTGTCATGATAAAAGGAACTTTTGTAGCTAAAACTGTCTTGGACTTACCAATGAAATTGAAGAAGGGTGAAGCTGGACAGTCCCCAGGGAAGTCTATATCTCTGAGGAGGGTTGATCTTTCAACTGATGGTTTCCATACTGAGTTGCTCAGTAGCACCTGTAATTTCCAGCAGGGAACTTTAAGGAAACATGTCAAACCTCCCTGAAGCGAAGGGATTTGTTGTTTAACAAGGTGATCAGTTTTTCTCCATGAGCACAGTCAGGCATTGGAACAAGTTATCCAGAAAGGTTGTTCAGTTTCCATCCACGGAGCTTTTCAAGCCCAGAGTGGATAAAGCTCTGAGCGACCTGGTGTGGCCTCATAGCTGACCCTGCTTGGAGCAGGAGGTTGGAGTCGGTGACCTATGAAGTCCCTGCCAGACTGAATTATTTTGTGATGTTTAGGTACGGCAACATGCTTTTGATATTTAGAGTTTCTGTTTGTTTCCAGCTGACAACAGTTTGTATTTCTGGCATTTTGAAAAGTGTGGTAGAACTGATATCCCCATCAGCTGATGAAGCAGCACAAAAGCAGGATATTAATTAAAAATGGATACTGATTTCTTGTAGAAGGATGCTGTGAAGGTACACTTCACTCCCGGTTGATTCGCCGTATGCCTTTGCCAATTTTTAAGCTAAAAGCAGACTGGGCACTTTTATGACATTTGCTTCTCTTTTGCTGATCAATATAACAAAGAAGGGTCATAGTGGTAGTCTCTTGTTTTTATCCTGAAATTAGGAAATAATAAAAAAGGTCTTTACACTGGCTGTAAGCAATGTCTTACAGCTTTGTGAAGGCAGTTTTGTTTAAAAGACGTGTAGGTTCTTTGTGAGCCCTGAATTCTCTAAGCAAAATATATTTCAGAATAATATCCACATTAAAAATCAACAAAAAAAAATCTCTTTTGATGTTTGTTACTTGAAATCAGGAATCACTTAACTAAATTAAATGACCCTCTGTCTATCTCTTTTTTTCTTTTTATGACTGTGTACATTTTGTCAAAGAAAAACTTAAGTTCCTTAAATGAGCCAGGAATTTAGAAGCGGAACTAGACATGCTAGTTCTTGTCATCATATTCTTTACTCCTCAAACATGTATTTGAATCTTTTTATAAGATACTAATTATAAAAATGTACTGTTCAGAAATTGGTAATGGGTATCGATAACATGCTATTCAAAGTTTAAGATTAATGGCTTTGCAAAAATAACATATATATATATTTGCCATAATTAATGCAAGCAGAATTTACGTCGGGGCTCAATGGCCTTACCTTCACATACACTTGCATTCATTATCTACCTGGGAATTTTATCTATTCTAGATAATTTAGAGAGAAAAAGAACAAAAGCAGTGGAAAAATGCAATAATAAAAAATTATTTTTAAAAAATTTTATCAGAGTTTTAGAGGTGATTTTTGTTGTTTTATGTGAGTTACGTTTATTCTCTTATTGCTTCTTGGTACATTTTTGCTTTTACATGTTATGAGACAAAATAATATGTGTAAATGAGGCCCAAACACACTTGCAAACTTTCACTATGTCAATTTGTAGTTACTTTTAAAAGTTATCAGCATAATTACGTTCCTGCCAAGATGTTGAACGCTGCCCCTCCCTTCCAAATACATGATTGCAGTTTGCAAATAAATTAGCTAAAATTGAAACTTGAAGGCTACGAGCCAAGAAAGAAACATGTTATTAACTTACATTACCTATGTCATTACAACATAAGGAAACGTGCCAGATAAGTTCTTTGCTGGATATCATTTCCAATAGAGAGATTGATTTATGCATATTCCAGGGCAAATTATGTTCTGCAAACCCATCTTTGGTTTAGAGAATAAATTGAGATTGCTTGAGAATGCTTCAGATTTCTCAGTGTGTCTGTATTTGGATAGCAACTCTGTTGAAACAGAGATTTGCATTAGTTTGTGTTTGGTCATATCAATTTATGTCAATAACTGACCTTTAAAATAAGCTTCTGTTTCTTGCTTTTCACTAATGTTCTTTGAAGTCAGTGACAGTCCCTTGTGAGTTGAGTTTTCAGTCAACCTCTCTCATGAAATATGTTCAAACCATGAAAATGTGATTTATAAGAATCTAGGCTTTTCTTTACCTAGGCATTTTTTGTGATGTAAGCCTTTAAAAATATTTCAAAAATGTAACTAAATCCACAGAGTTAACATCACATAAAGAAAAACGAGTGAAAGGAATGTTCTGATCTCATGCAAAAAATAATTCCTGTTTAAATTAGTGGGCTTTTAAAGACCTCTATCCAATAATATCCAATTTGTCTTTCCCAAGGGATTTGGATTCAGATATTTGAAATAAAAGTGGACTGAGGTGGCATTGGAAAAGAGTGTAATTTTGACAAAGAAGCCAATTGCCATTTGATTATTTTAAAGAATTTACTGAAAGAAATTTAATGATGCTTTACTATGGAAGCAGCATGTCATTAGACTGTCCCCAGTTTTAGCTTCATCGGAAAGCCCCAGTAACATAATTTTAAATCATAGTGTATTGACATACTTTACTAACAGTCTGGATTTAATTAATAAAGGAGATACTGTTAAGTAATGAATAATTTAAATATTAATATTGCAGAGGTTCATTTAGGAACAGAAAGATCCTGAAACATGCTTTAGATATTGATCGTGTGTTGGAGATTATGAGATGTCTGTATGTTCCCTGCAAGGATGAGAAGAATTAACACGTTTTGAAATACATTCAGAGATGTATAATGGAAATAATTTAGTTGTGCCTGCTTTTGTTCTGTGTAACAAGCCACGCTGATAAGATTTGACTGGAGCCATGATGGTGAATAGGACACTTGATTTTCAAATAATGGTCAGTAATAAGAACTTTCTAATTCTGTATTGAGAAATGCTGTTTTCCTTCCAAACGGCATTTTTTTGCCAGTCCGGGCTCTAAGCTGAGGCTCCTATGCTTCACTATTTCTTTCATTTTTCTTTTTTGTCAGGGTGATGATATGAATAATGATTAGTAAAATCATTTCATTGCTCATCTCTTCCTCCTTACTACTTGAACATGTGGCCAGGAAGGGGAAAAGTTAGTTGTACCTTCTGCTTGGAGAGGATCTGAGTCCCAGCCTCCATACTTACAGTTCACTGTGCTAATCATAGAATCACAGAATCATTTAGGTTGGAAAAGACCTCTAGGATCATCAAGTCCAACCGTTGTCCAACATCTCTCTGACCCCTAGTCCATGTCTTGAAGTGCCACATCTACTTGTTTTTTTGAACACCTCCAGGGATGGTGACTCCACCACGTCCTTGGGCAGCTGGTTCCAGTGGCTAACCACTCTTTCAGTAAAGAACTTCTTCCTAATATCCAATCTAAACCTCCCCTGGTGCAACTTGAGGCCATT